>BGNK01003045.1:35139-82634 GCA_003297005.1 Symbiodinium sp. clade A Y106 | reverse complement strand
GGGGGGGGTGGGGGGGGGTAGGGGGAAGGGGAAGGGCAGCACAATGTTTTGGGCTAACTTGCGGGGTCGTGTGTAAAGTGTGCCTACAGACGGCGGAATTCGCCCCCAGCACATCAACGCCGCTTCGTGCAGGCTCGGCGTCCTCCATGGGGGTTCTGAAGGAGGGAAAAAGGCAGCTTTCACCTCGGAGTCATCCAACACGCCGCCAGCATCGGTGGACCCGAAACCCTGAGCCCTAAACCCTAAACCCTAAACCCTAAACGCGAAACCCGAAACCCGAAACCCTGAGCCCCTAAGGCAGTCACGGCAGCAAAGCCTTTAAGTCCGAAAGAAAAAAGCCTTTGGAAGCACGGAAGGCTGGCTTTCACGAGCTGCTCTCCTACGGCCTCCGGGACCGGGCTTCTGCGATGTGTCGGTGGCGGCTGTTGAGTTTGGGGACTTAGGGCTGGTAGGGCTTCGGAAGTGGGTCCAGAGGATTCCAGGGGTTGTCTTGACGAGCGGTAAAGCTTTATCGAGCTGCGCTTTGCAGGTTCTTCCCCGACCCGACTCCCGCCTGCAGGAGTGCGTGGCTCGAAGAAACGTGCCTTCAGCACGCCCGAAGCTCAGTGAGAGACCTTTTCCAGGCTAGGGAAAAAGAGTTGTTGGCTCCGGAGAGTGTTGCGACAACAGAACGGCTCTCAGCATACACGGCCGAGGCGAGATCGTTCGAACAACTTCGCCCATGATGGCGGCTTCGCGTGTGTTGTTTACCAGCTGTTCCGTTTATCCTTGAAACTTTGCCGTGCTAGCTCCTGCAAGCCTCCTGTCAGTGCTGCAAAGGCCTGAAGTTTGGTCCAGCTCCTTCCCTGCGCTCATCTGAGGTGGGCTTCAGCTTGAGCCAGGAGGTGGCACAACACGAACGTGGCTTTATCGACGAGGCTTTGGTATGGTCTTCCATATGTCTCGAATCACACGGGATTCTTGTCCTCGGTGGAGGCTTGCCTTGCATGTCTAGTGAGTTTACTTGGATGTGCTTACGACAGTACTTTGCGATTCGGGGCCTTCGAGCACTCTTACCCCTCTCAGAGTGCATGCTCCCGGAACGGATGGGACCCTGAATGGCGATGTATCCGAAGCCCTGAAAGTGGGTCTCGTCAACCCTCTATCGCCGAGTCCTAAACCCCCAAACCCCTATTGCCCTAAACCCCAGAATCTCAAATCCAAATGCCGAAGCCCCAACACCACAGACCTTGAAAGAACATCGAGCCGTTTGGGTGAAAGGTGCTGTCTCTCTGCGAGTTCCTGCCCGAGGGCAGCGAGGACTTGCTGGTGGTCCTCGGGGCGAAGGTCGGGGGCTCTTGTGCTGTGAAGCCGAGGATCGAGGTCCAGGCCTCTGAATTCGATCTTGTTGTGGCTTGGCTTCGGGGTACCATGTCCTTGGGGCTTAGGCTCCCGGCTCGCCGGTGATAAGCTCTGCCTGTGTGTGCACAGGTGATGCTGGCCGAGTTTCGATCTGGGCGTACACAGCGCCGCTCCTTGTCGCATGAGCTGCCGCGGCGCTGCCATGCAGTTGAGATGAAGTTGAACCCAGAAAGCCCAAGATGTCGAGTTACCGCAGGCACGTCATGTCATGCTAAGAGAGCCTAAAGCATGAAAGGGTTAATATTTTCATGAACAGGCGCTATTGAGCTCTCTTGGAGTTGAAGTAACAAGTTCTGCACCATCCCAGCTCCCACGGCTTCTCTCCACGATGCCGGCCCGCAACCAAGACTTGCCTCGCTTGTCAATGTTTCCGATGCCTCGTTCGTTTGTGTTGCAATGTGCCGACACAGGGCGTCCTCTAACCGTAACCGGATTATGGTCACGTCGTAACTATTATGATAAAATGACGACTAGTCTAGTAGTGCAGTGACCTTTACAGTAGCAGCAGCTATTGTAGTATTATAGTAGTAATTGTAGTATACCTGGATACTAATTCTCTGCGAGAGTTACAGTGATGTTACGGCCAAGGAATCGACGTCGCCATCAGGGATGTCGGCCCCCTTCCTGCATTTTTTGCCTTCTTTCTTTTCCCGTCCTATCGCTTCGAAGAGCAGCTAAGTCTTCAGAAAAGGGGAGAAACTATTCGACAAAGCTCTGTGAGACTCTCGAAACCTTGAACCCCCAAGCCCAAAACTCTAGACCCTCCATCTTCTCCACCTCCAGGAGCCTGGTTGCAGCGAGTATCCTCTCAGTGCACCGTGTGCGATGTCTTCAGCTGGGTGCCTTGGCCACGAGCCTTCGGCTGCGGGCTTTTCTTCCACAGCAGATGTTAAAGTTGAACTAAACTTAGTTTCTGGGTGCCTGATCTCTAAAATTCGACTGTGAGACTGGTCGAAATCTTGTTCAGGGCGCTGTGGTTTGCTTCAGTCTCTGAACCCAAGGCACTACCATTGAAGGATAAGAGGTGCATCGAACCTACATCACCAAGTTGTTGAAAGTGTACGCCTAAACCCTGAGCTCCAAACCCACAATGTTAAACCCTTCCT
Organism: Symbiodinium sp. clade A Y106; assembly: GCA_003297005.1. Taxonomy (NCBI): domain Eukaryota; class Dinophyceae; order Suessiales; family Symbiodiniaceae; genus Symbiodinium; species Symbiodinium sp. clade A. The sequence continues at coordinate 80,127 of BGNK01003045.1, read as the reverse complement.
TTTCAGCCCAGGTGGAAACTTGGAAGAAGGAGCGTGGCTCGCGCAGCCCGTGCCTGCTTCTGCTTTTTTTGGGCGGAGCAGCTTCACAATAATAATAATAAGGGTGCGTACAGCCACCCAGAGCCCCCAGCAAGGCACTGCTAGAACCATACTTCTAACCACCCACGACCCCTAAACCCCAAGCCCCTAAACCCTAAATCCCTAAACCCCTAAACCCCTAAACCCTGAACCCCTAAACCCATGACAGCGTCATCGTGCAAGAAAGGAACCCTTAGAGACCTCATTTGGATAGTTCTGGGTCTCTTTAAGGGTCCTCTTCTTGAGGGTGCCGTACTATATAAACGTGACCCTATGTTAGATAACTGCCCATTTACCTGGTGGAATAGCCCCTTAACCTCTTGACAAACTCCCTACATTTTGCGGAGCATTCCTTGCGTATTATTGTTCGAACGCCCTTAGAGTTTTAGGATGTCTTCCTTGACTAGGGGGTCTTGGGCCCCAAATCCCCTCTCCGATGCCAGGCATGTCGTCCTTCATTAGTGGCAAGGCGGTGGCGAACCGAAGCGACTTCCTGAGGCATTTGAAGAAGCTCAGGCGGAGGGTTTCGGCTTTAGGGCTTGGGGTTTTAGGGTTTATGGTTTGGGGTTTAGCGATGCTGAGAATTGGAGATTTTGGGGGGATTGAGCTGATTGGTCGGTTGGACATAATTGGGCGGATTGAGCTGATTGGTCCGTTCGTTGGCCCTAAAGCTGCCTGGGATGAATCCGGCCCTAGCTTCTTGTTTGGGTGGAAGCCTTGGTGCAGTTTCCGTTAAAGAACCAAGTCGAGCCGAACACCCTCAAACCCAACCCCTCAATCCCCAACTTCCCCACCACCCTAAACCCTAAACCCTAAACCCTTAACCCTGTATAAATCCTGGCTATCTGACAATCTCTGCCAGGGATGCAGAGGACGGCGAGGCTTACGTGAGGGAGCTTTGTGAGGTGGTGCAATCCTCAGTCAGGTTTAAGGGGTGTGGGGAGCAGGGGTTTAGGGGTTTAGGGTTTCGGGGTGAGGGGTTTAGGGTTTAGGAGTTTAGGGCATTTTAGGGGTTCAGTGGTTAGGATGGGTTTTGGGTTTACAGTTTGGGGGTTGACGGTGGAGGTTTAGAGGTTTCGGGTTTATGATGTTTCAGGGCTTCAGGGTTTTCAACGGGTTCGGGAAGCTTTCTATCAAGCTTCTACAAGTGTTCGCAACGGATCCCAGCATTGTATCCATCAGTGAGCAGAACCTGTGCTTGGTGTTATTTTGCTTGACTTTGATTGTTATGCTCTCTTTCATGCTTTGCCCGGATCTTCTTCCCAAGCCGTAGAGTGCAGAGCTCTGGAGGCCTGGAAACAGTTGCTGTCACGCCGCCTCGTCTATTGCGCTGTGTTGTCAGCCGGCAGCGTGAAAATTGGCATATTGCATATTGTGTTTTATGAGAGGACGTTGCGCAGGATTGATTTTTCGATGAGCTTCCCGACTCCAACGGGTGGCACTTGAGGTGCACGCCTTGCGCAGCCCGTGCCTTCGATTCCGAATCTTGCGCGATGTCGTGGGCTCCCTGGCAGCAAGCTTTCAACTTGAAAGTGCTCTTCGCCCATCGGTATCGTAGTTTTTTCACATGATCTCGTTTCCATCCGATTCAGCTTGTGTCCAGGATGAGGTAGTTCGAATTCCCGGGTCTCCAGTTTGCTCATGGACCCAAGAGATGCGGCTTGATGCGGCTTGCAACTCGTGCTGGTGTGGATTAATCCTGGCATATTGGAATCTTCTGAAAGTATGTCTGCCGCTAGGAATGTGTGCGAAAGAAGCATTGGACGAAAAGCGTTAGCAAAAGCGAAATTGCACAAACACATCCGACTGCCATCGCCATAATGATGAGGATGAGATGGCTGTTGCAAGTTGTTGGTGTACACCTCGTACATGGCAGACACGTCTTTGTTCGCAGATTGCCTCTTTGCTCTTGCTTGCTATGCACATTCCTTGCCCCTCGCCCAGTTCAGAATGCAGTTGTAAGGGCTGGACGACCGCTTCTCGCGCAATGTGATTCACGCAATCGTTTGCTTTGCATTCGACGCTTGGCTGATGACTTGGACGGCACGGCAAGGCTTGTCATGGTTTCTAGGCGGATGTACACATCCTTCAGTCAGCACCTAATCTCGAGAAGTCTTCAAGACTTCCCGTATCTGCACTAAGCCGTAAACCTCAACCCGCAACAGACGGTGAAAGCTCAGAGGATATCTTCGTTCCCCGGGTACGCTCCGCCTTCGAAGTGGACGAGGCGACGCGGCTCGAGGCGCCGACGCTGGAGCTGGTGTTGTTTTTTAGTATTACTGGTACTCGTATGCGTAGATCAGTATTCTTATATGTCGTGATAGCAGAAGTAGTAGTGGTAGCAGTAGCAGTAGCAGTAGCAGTAGAAGTAGCAGTAGAAGTAGCAGTAGCAGTAGTCGTAGTCCTCGTAGTGGTAGCAGTAGCAGTAGCAGTAGCGTTTGCGGTAGCGGTAGCATTAGCAGTAGCAGGAGCAGGAGCTAACTGGTTAGCGTTGCTTCCAGAACCTTCTTATGCTATGATGGGAATGCTGTGCTTTACTTGAGACCTCGACAGACACTACTATAATCTGGGAAACCACCCATATCGCGAATTGAAGAACCTGCATGTCATCGCGACCGCGCAGGTGGAGGAGTCCGAAAGGATTTTCCGCCGGCCTTCCCGTGCCACTTGATCGAAATTGATGCGGCAAATCTCTGGTGTAGCCTTTAGTCGGTTTAGGGTTTTGTTTAGGAGTTTAGGGTTTAGGGTGTAGGGTGGTTGCATGTAGGAAGCACGATAGAGAGGCACGCTTCGTAGCAGCAGTTTTGCGGGGTTCTCCACAGGTAAATTCAGTGCAGCAATACTTAGCGACTCGGGTGGATGCATTCATAGTATTTTTTGGGTGTCGGTGTATGTACGTATAGTTGTCTGTCTTTCTGTATGTATGTCTGTCTGCATATGTAGATGTCTGCGCGTGTATGTGCATATGAATGTACAGATCAAAATCTGCTCGATGTATTTACATACAAAATGCTGATGATAGCACTATCGTCAATGAAAGCGGTGTTGGTGATGATGATGGTGCTGGTGATAAAGACAACGATGGTGACCCCAGTTCTAAGTAAGACGAGGATGATGCAGGTGGTGAGAACGGGTTCAGCACTCGTGCATACCGACCTAAACTCTCATCCCTAAGCCCGAAGCCTTGGTTCAACCTTCGAATGACTTCGGTGTTTTTGAGCGTTAAACTAAACCCTAAACCCTAAACCCCTAAACCCGAAACCCCAAACCTTAAACCCTAAACCCCAAACCCTAAACCCCAAACCCCAAACCCTAAACCCCAAACCCCAAACCCTAAACCCTAAACCCTAAACCCCAAACTCAAGGCCTAGGCCGCCCACCTCCGTGGGTGGGCGCGCTTAAGCCCCTTGACCTTGATGGCACAGAGCAACCCAATACGCTCGCCCGCCTCACAGCCATGGGGACCGGAGCACCCACTTAATAAGAGTTCCCCCCGGGGGGGGCCTAGGGCCTCCAGCGAGCAGAATTCAAGGACCTAGGGGCCTCCAGGCCGGTCCCAAGGGCAAAAAACTGCAATTTTTCTGTTTTTGCCGTTTCTGCGAGCTCGCCCCTGCTTCCCTGCTGCTGCCCTCCCCTGCCTCCCCTCTCTGCCTTTCCTTCTTGCTCTTGCCCTTTCCCTGCTCTACGTTGCCCTGGCTTTACTCGTGAAGCAAAAAGAATGCCATGAAATGAGCTTAGAGCTAAACCCTAAAAGGAATAGGTTTGGGTGGTTTGGCCGCCTCAGACGGCGTGGGGTGGGAAAGAAAAAAGAATGAGCCCTCCACAATCGGGCTCCAGCGGCGAATCGCCAAATNTCAGACGGCGTGGGGTGGGAAAGAAAAAAGAATGAGCCCTCCACAATCGGGCTCCAGCGGCGAATCGCCAAATTACGACGCACTCGAAATTGCATTGTCGCTAGAAAACCCGCTTATGCCATTCCACGGCAAGCCCTAAACCCCAAACCCCAAACCCTAAACCCCAAACAAGGAGATCCTTGGGGTGGAGACCCCGGAGCTCTTCTCTGCAGACCCCTTGGGACTGCAGCCACGGCTCTCGCGAGCTCAGTGCGGACACCCGGTAGGGGGCGTGGAGTGGGTCGGGGTTTAGGGTTTAGTTTAGGGTTCAGGGTGCACGATTAGCTTGCTTGGCTACAATAAGGTTAATACCAAGGTCCGGGAAGTTTGAGTGGTCTAGCTGCAGAGGCCCAGATTCTCGTCGGTTACTTGTGTGTTGCCTTGCGTCCCAGGGCTCAGGTCCCGTGGTGCTCTGGAAGTAGAGTTTCAGAATACAGAAAAATCATTGCTTTTGGAAGTCGGGCTTTGCGTGGTTGGAGGCTGAGGTTCTCAAGGACTCGTGATCAAAGGATTGCGAGGTAGGGCCGGTCGCATGTGCGGGCGCCACTTTGAGGGTCGGCCTTTGTGTCTACACCGCCAATATGGGAGTTTCCGAAACTAGGGGACCCTAATATAGTACCCTAAATAGTAGGATCCTCATAATAAGGATCCCAAAATGAGGTACCCCCCCTAAGTTTCGGAAACTCCCGCATGCTGTTCGGGCTTCCAGGAGCCCTCTCAGGCGCTCAGGAGAAAAGGTCCAAGCCTGGGAGGCCATGTTCGAAGGCAGGATGTGCTAAATACCCGTTACTGTAGGGGCCTTAATACTTGCCTAGACTATTTTTGGGCGTTCCTTACTATAATTATAGCATAATGGGCCCCAAACCCTCTTCTAATCATTAAGGCCCCTGTATTAGTCGACCTCGCCTGAGGTATCGCCAGAACCGCAGCCGCAAGAACTGAGGCTGAGGCCCCAGAGACTTTCTCAGGGACAGAACGCCTCCAGGTGCTTTGAATTTGGGCTCGAGGGCCCGGGTTGAAGAAATTGCACGGCCAGTATATTCCGGCCGGTTGCTTCGGGGAGTGTCGTCACACGCCACATGTGCTTAACGAACTCTCCGGCATGCATTCTCCAGGACTTGATTTTGCCAACCGTTCGCCGAGATCCTAAAGTCTTAACCTTTCGATTCGGCAGGACGAGCTCGCACAGAAGTCTGATGCAAGGAAGCTGACTTCGCCGACAAAGCACCAATACCCCTCAATCAGGCAATGTACCACTTTGAAGATCTTTCTATAATGCATTCGATAAGCCTGTAAAGCACTCATTAAAGCCTCCCAAACCCATACAAAGCTTTTCAAGGGCTACTCATTGTGTGAGGCTTGATATACGAGCTTGAATAATTGGAGATCCTATACGCTTATAGTCCCTGTATATCCGTCTGCTATATAGGAATATACTTCCTCAACACCTCAGTCCAAACAGAAGGCCTTGAAACTCTGCGGGTTACCCGAAGCCAGGATCGCTGAAGACGGGGGCGCTGCCGCTTTGAGAGCGCAGCGACTTCCGGCTACGCACAGAAGGCCGGGGGGAAGCTGCTCCGTGAGTAGGTCGCTGTTTCGAGGTTGAGTTTCCAGAGTTCACGGGTTCGGGGCTATAGGTTTTTGGGTCTTTGGTTATTGTGGGTTTTGTTAATGAACCCTTTGTCCCATTGTGCGAGCAAGCTTGCGCAGGTCGACGTCGCTTACTGCTTTTCAAAGACCGTGAAGGTCGTGGTAAGCCCTCGGCAACAGCTGGGTTCTGGAACATGAAGGGATTATTGTTGAGGTATGACGGTTTGTGTACACTGAATCAGGACACTCCATGACTGCTTGGCGTGCAGGTTTTGAACCTTGAGAGTCCTTGGAGGTTTCTGGACCCATGGTAAAGTCGTGCATGGCGATTCTTAATTCGCGGGCCACTGCTTTGCCGCAGCTGCTCCCAGTGTCCTGCAAGCCTTCTTGGCATCGGCTGTGCTGCACAGACCCCATCTTAGCCACAGGTCTGCTGTACATACCCGGATGGGGCGTTGCCTATGCCAGTCCTCTTCCGTGTGTCCAGGTACGAGTTTTGAAGCATTGCCTCCGAGTCCTAGACCGTTTTAGGCCGCACAAGGGCCAGAAGAGAGGAGCCTGATTAAGCAGGCTGACCTCAGAGACTCTCACAGTAACATTAAAACCTAGATCCCAAACTTCCACTGGTTAATCCTCAACCCCGGTGAACACCACACCCCTAGTGAGCACAAGCTCGTGCGGAGTCCGCAGTTAGGTTATCAGTAACCCTCATTCGGGGTTTGGTATGTTATCGTAAGTACAATCTCAATGCGAGGACTTCCGTTATGGTGCTGCTCTTTTTCATCATGGCGCAGTATTCATGTGCCTGACTCATCATGCCTGCTTTCGTATGAGGGCAAACAGGATATTAACGATGCCAGTTTCGTCGTGGGTCTGTCTGCTGTTCACGGTCGTATTTATGAGCATGGTGCATCTGTTTCGCGTCTGTGGTGCAGAGAGCAGCGACCACATAGAAATGTCAGATAGCCTCTGAGCTTCTGCCCTGCATTGCCCACAACTCCTCAAGCCCCTGAACCCCTGAAGCCCCAAGCCCATAAAGCCCCCTAAGCCCCTAGACCTCACGACTTAGTGAGCCCCCAAACCCGAGTCTTGTGTTGTCTGCCTGCATCTTCCGCTCTTGTGGGGCCACCCGGCAAGTTCAGAACTATAAGTCGGATGCAAAACATGTCGGATGTCGACAGCGGGACAGCATAAGGCCAGATTGACGAGGGATCCGGTGTTTAGGATTATGATGGGGGTCTGGGGATGTGAAGGGTTAGAGAGCTGCAGTTTAGAGTATTTAGAGTAAGCTAGAGGCTGCTGTCTTGAAACAGAAAGCGCAGGATGGTGTAGTGCTCTGGGCCCAGTCTGGGTGATGTTTGGGGAGGCCCCAAGCAATGTAACTTGGAACATCCGAACCCTGGGTCCTCAAGCTCCTGCACTTTGAGCTGTCTTCCTTTGACCATGGGATGCATCCGCGATGGCATCATTGCCACATCGATTTCGCTTCCAGATGCCTTACGGCTTGTTTCTTGTTTCTTCTTGTTTCAAGAATTTGGTTCGCGGAGCCTGCACGCTATGCAGAACTGACGAGCTACTGGTAGGGACGACCCACAAGGCTGATTGCTGTTTGCTTCACTCTCATGACTCGAAGACACATGCATCCCCTCAGCATACTTTAAAATTGTAGATATCTGGCCCAAGTGAGGGACCATTCAACGAGCCTCAGTTTGTGCTCAGAAGGGCAAGATAGATCTGCAATCATCTAGATCTCAAAACCATGTTGTCCCGTGCCGATCAGACTACAAGCGATGCTGGTGCAATCGGATTGATGCTCACGACTGTGCAGAGTGCAAAGCTTGGTTCTACGAACCTGTCCAGGTGTGAAGTGCGGGCAAGTGACATTTCGGGGTTTTGGAAACCTTGGGGTAGCTTTGAGGATCGCACGGCTTAAGCTTAGGTCGGGGTGTCGTACGTTGCTGAAACCCCCACTTGGGAGAGCAGATCCGATTGAGGTTCAATACTTCAATCGATCCGAAAGAGCCGACCACTGCCAGAGTAACAGAGCTCTGAGGCGACGTGGAGGCACCAGAAGGCAAACAGATCAACAGACAAGCTGCTTGGTGCATCATCTTGCGCGCTGCCAGCAGAAAGTCCCCAAGTATGCTACTAGAATTTGGGAACGGCGCGTGCTGTTTGATGCAATTGTACGGCTCTCTTCCATTATCCGGAGTGGCAATGCAGGCGCAGTCTTGAGGGACAGAGCTCTTCAGGCATAGCGTGCATCCAGAATCTAGTTCTGTTCTCAATCGTACTGAGACAGGACTTTGTTATTCAAGTGAGCTACAGATCTGTCCAGATGAAGCCCTCAGCTGGCTATATTCTGCAGTGCTGTGCGATTTGCTCGCGATTTGAAATGAAAAGCCCTTTCAAGCGGTGCCATCCGGGCAGGTTTTGTGATCTGGAGCCCTGCTAGATATGCTGCAGTACCACGTCAAGCCGAAGCTAATACTTGTGATGTCATGGCCTTCCTAAGTGCTACGCCGGCAAAGCACGCTGACTAGCTGCTGGTCAAGCACCGGCGTGGAGTGCAAATCAGCGTGGGAAGTTTCTCACAGGAGGGTTCCAGGTTGCATCAAGCTGAGGAAGCCTGAACGCATTTCGCAACAGTTGTTTCCGCACCATAGTGCTGCTGCTGCTGCTGCCCCCGCCCAATGATGCGATGACTACTTCAGTCGTAGGAGAATAGATATGATAGGCGAACTACCAGTGCACGTGCGCTTCTCGCGAACAGCGGTTGAGGCGAAGCATGTGCAGTGGTGGTATGCAGGGATCTGTGGCAGCAGCACTTGTTTGGAGGTGCGCTGTTCCAACGCCCACCGCTCCCATGATACAAATCAAACCAGGCACTAATACGATGGGCTCCCACAGTCGGCAACGGCTGGGGATCCCTTTGTGCCCAGTTCTTTCGAGACCAAGGCCTGCAATTGCTTTGACTCATTCGAGCAATCGGTTCCGGCTTTTGTCGGGGTGGTATTCGCACGAGCCTTCCTACGCTCAGCGTCCAGTGACGGGGATATTGATGTGCCGCCGGTGGCAAGTGCACGAGAGCAAGGCATGGCGAGCGGAAAATGTTATGTTTGTCATTAATTTTGTTGTTGCTGTTCTTGTTATTGTAATTGTTAATATTTCTTATTATTATGATTGCTATTGTTGTTGGTTTTTAGTTGCTATTATGCTTTCTGTCTTCTTCTTCTAATTTTAACTGTAAGTATGATTACTGTTAGTAAGTATCAGTAGCAGGATGAGTATTCGTCTTGGTCTTAGTGTGTCTTAGTCTGAGTCGTACAGTTAGCATTAGTAGTAGTAGTATTAGTTTCGTTTTGGTATTAGTAGTATTGGTATTATCACTACTAGTATTAGTTGTACTGCTATTGTTATTGTCATTATTACTGTTATTGTTATTATTATCGTTCTTGTTATTGTTGTTGTTAGTATTGTAATTATTGTTTTGTTATTTGTACTGTTATTGTTCGTACCATTTGTGATTATTATCATCATAGCTGCTATTTTTATGATGACTATCATGGCTATGATCAGACCATGACTATGAGGAAACTTGTTATTAATTTTGTTAGTACGAATAGCTTAATAACCTTTGTCTTTGTTTACTTGTTTATATACTGTTGATGTACATTGTTCGTTTATTTGTTTAATTGTTTGTTTCATACTCTTATTGTTATTGCTGTTATCATTACCATGATTATCATTGTTACCCTTGTTGATTTCGGGCACAAGTGGCTGCAACAGGGAGCTTGGCATCCTTGGCAAAGCTTCTGGACTTCCAGGATGATCGACACGGTTCCGAAGTCAATCTGCTTGTAGAGCCCTGAAAGGACGCTCATCAAAGACCGAACCGCAGAGTTCCCCCCTAGATAAACCCCAAGTCCTCAACCCCACCGCCTGCGCTGCCGTTTTCTTCAGTGGCTCGATTCGTGACGGAGGCGCTGCACGGGTGCACCGGTTGCTGCTCCTCGGCTTCGATAGCCCGAGGTTCGAAAATCATTCATTTAGCCCAATGTCACCATGGTAAGGATTCAGGTGTACAGATCCGATGTGAACTCCTAGTTGTGGCAACTTGAGCTTAGTTACAGGCTGGCCCGGAATAAGGTTCGTCAGTTTCCTGGTAGCATCCCCAACCCTGAACCCCAAACCCTAAAACCCTAAACGGAGCAGAAATAGGCCGGCCCTGAAAAAAAGTTTAAAATCCCAAAGCCCGAAAGCCCTAAATTCTGAACCCCTAGACCCTAAACTCTAAAACCCTAACATCCTAAGGCCCTAAAGCCCTAAATTCTGCACCCCTAGACCCCAAACTCTAAAACCCTAAAGCCTGGGCTGAAGCTTCTTCTCGAGAGGTTTACAGCGTCCTTCAAGGCTGAATATGGCAGGCTTAGTAAGTTTGACCTAGGGTTTGGGTTTTGGGGTATAGAGTTTAGGGTTTAGAGAGTTTTGACTAGGGATTTGGGGTATAGTCAACCATGACTAAACTAAGGAACCCTGAAGGCAAGGTGTTACTGGTTATTCAAACTTCTAGAGTCTAGAGTACTGTAGTACCCACAAGCGAAGTCCTGAAGCAAAGGCCCGATGCCCGAAACCTGCAGCCCAGACGGCCGCAAGCTAAGAAGACCCGGCCTGCAACTGAATCCCTGAATCCCCGTAAGCTCAATACGGCGCAGTATGCCTCTGCAAGCCCTTTTCGCCATAAACTCTCCACCCTTAGCCTTAGATTAAGAAGCCGAGATCCTTATCTCGAAGCCCTTGAGCGCCGGCCTAAGGAGATCATACCGTCAGAACCTGACCAGGGTGGCACCGGCCTGCTTTTCATCGCTTCGGCTCGGTTTTTGGCTTCGGAGATGTGGGGTTTGAGGCAGAAAACCGGGATACACGGTTCAGGCACCTGGGAAACGCTGATGAACGTGCGCCCAGAAGCCCTCATGAAGCCACACTCCATGACTCAGGGTGTATTGTCCGGGTTTTATCCGGTCTGCAGCCGCCCTTCCTGACACGACCGCCAGGTAATTCCTGCGCAGGGAGCAGCTTCCCCGAAAAAGTCCAGAGAAGGCTGGCTCGGGGCCCTCAACCGGAGATTATGTGCGGGACTCTTGTGCTGAGCGTGAAAGGGTGTTTGGGCTCTCGGGGTGTCGCGACTGCATTTCAGCGATCTTGATGTGACACTGTTCTGCCAAGACAGTCAGGAATTCAAGAAGCCTCGACCATGTGGGTACTCCCCAAACAGGATCGTACATGACCATCATGGATCACATTACTGTCTTTCCAATTCTCGCGGCTACTTGCGAGACTCTACGCAATGGCACTGCTTGGAGAAACCTTCGTTGCTGCAGCCTCGGCTTCCATTCATCAGGTCAGCGTGAGATTCTAGATCGAGCCCTTAAATGCCCCGACACCACAAGCCGTCAACCTCAAGCCCTGCACCTAGATCTTCGGGTTTTCGAGGGGGGAGGGCACCATCAGAGAGCTTGTTCGCACCCGTCAGACCTCGCCTCGGGGTCAATACGTTGAAGGAAACGAGTCGTTTGCGTATATCCTGAGGTCTCTTTCTAAACTCCGATCTGGAGTTCCGGATTATCATCTTTGCATCAGTAGCTGTCATGCTCCATCCTGTTGAGTTGAATGTTGTTGTGAATGTTGGTGTGGCCGTTCGTGCCAGCAGCAACGCTCCTCGTCCCTGCTTCACCTTGTCGTGTGCTCAATCTTCTTGATCTGGTCTTCGCAATCTCTTTTGAAAGTCCATCCTTCTCTTCGTCTGCAGCTTCTTTATCCCTCCCAACAACCTAAACCCGAAAGCCTCAACGCACAAACCCAGAGCCCCCGCAACCCTAAAGCCCAAATCCCTAGCCGGAGCCTTGAAAACCTTAAATCAACCCTTAAAGCCTCACTCGAAAGGAAACCCCGGCCCGAAACACCAAACTCCAACCCCAGGACCATATGGGAGTTTCCGAAAATTAGGGGTACCATATTTTGGAGTCCTTATAATAAGGATCCTACTTTTTAGGGTACTACATTAGGGTCCCCTAATTTGCGGAAACTCCCATGCACCCTTCGCCACCGAGGCCCCTCCCGGTCCTGGTCTCACTCCGCAGCCTCCTCGCGCCTCGCGCACGGCGGCCGGTGGACGTGTGGGAGGCCACTAGGGCCTAAAAAAGGGGACTATAAGGGCTACTATAAGGCTACTATAAGGGCTATTGTAAGGATTTAGTATGGGGCTTCGGGGATTTTAGGATTTGGGGTTTCTAAAGTTTGGCTTTCTGATTTTGGGTTTGGTCATGGTAAGGTCTTGAGGAAGTTTCAGGGATGTTTTGGGGTTTAGGGTCTAAACCCTAAATCCTATGACCCCGGGATGTTGCGGGTTTTGGCAACGACTCCAGCGGAACCGAAGACGGACTCGGCCGGAAGTCTGGAGTCGTCGTCGTAATGATCATCGGAATCGTCTCAGTCGTGGCGGTCAATATAGAACCTTAGGAGTAAAAGGAGGAAAACACCAACCGCAAGAGCTAAGCCCTCAAAAGGAAAAGTTCTAAACCTTTCAACCAGAAGGGAAGTCGTAAGGAAAAGATCTCATTCCGAAAGTTCCCCTAACCCATACATCATGTGCAGATACCGCGCCGGGTGGGATCGCCGCGTTGGTGGCAGCAGGAGCTGCGGCTGCCAGCCGTCGACAAGAGAGGCCAGCCGCAGATAAGGGGGGAGCTGCTAATATAACAATCCTATTATTATTTTTTTGATCTTTTTTATCATTAATCTTATTTAGTATCAAGCTAATATGGGAACCGGTAGTAGTCCAGTTCCCCTAAACCCACATCCCTCCTAAGCGTCCGGCCGGCTTCAGAAGCTCCGGGTGTCCGGATCCGTCTGAAGTCTGTCGGAAGCTCCGGGTAGCCCTCCAGGACCCTCTGCCGGCAGATGCCGCGCAGCCGCAGTGGCCGCAGCCGCCCCACATCGGACCCGCAGAGAAAGTCCTTGCTCATCCGAGTGTCGGGACTTGTTGCCGAGCAGTCGGTTCATGATTCTTCTGGATGTCCAGCACTTTGGGAAGAGTGCTCTGGCCTCTTGGGAAGAGTGATACCGGAGCTTTGACTCTGAATGTAAAGCCTGAATCCGAATCCACAAACCCTATATCTCCAACACCCTAAACCCCAATCCCTAACCCCTAACCCCGAACCCCTAAACCCTAAACCCGAAACCTTAAACCCTAATCCCCAATCCCAAAACCCGTGAACCCCAAGTCGGAATCGGAGGACCCGTACAACCCGCAGTTCAAGGATGCTTTCCAGCCCGCGTCTCAGAATTTGTCTTGGGACTATGAGTTTAGGTTTTCTAGGGTGTATAATGGTGTTTAGAGGGTTTTACAGAGCTTAGAGGACTCAGAGGGCGCGTGACATACAGGGTTTAGGATGGGAGGATTAGGGTTTGAGGGTGCGTAGAGTTTCCGAAATGCTGGGTGGTGACCAAACCCTATAAACCCTAAAGCCCGAAATCCTTAATCATCTCTTTCCTCAGGTTTAAGGAGGCATATCCGAGCTCCGAGAAGATCTACAAGGAGGCGCGGGCTGCACGTGCGTACCTGCTCAGAAACTGTCGGGTGTTTTGGGTTTAGGGTTGTTGCGAGGAGCTTCGGTGTACATGTTTTGCTTTGTGCGTTTCAGCCCAGGTACAGTAGGTTTCATCGACTGAAGCTTTCTGTTTACTGATGCACGGGAGCATTGCATGGAGTCGTAGCCGAATGGAGGTCGTCTATGAGGCCACCGGCGAGAAACTCAAGATCCCATTCCGCCGCATCCACCTGACGGACGAGGATGCGCAAAGCACGTGCAGGGATCTGCTTTCCAGTCAGTGTAGTGACTTTGGCAGCACCGCTAGACAGGAAGCATCCGACATCCTACGTTATCGAAGCGGCCTAGTTTTTGTTGAGAACCAAAACCCAAACCAACCCCTCAAGAAACAGTATCAAAACCAAGGCCTTGGTATTTCAGCGCCTAGGCAACTCCCGCGGTGGTCGTTTACAGACCCTTAAGCAGAGCCCAAAAGGACCCCGGCTGCGATCACTTGGATGTCTACGACACCAGCGGTCCTTCGGGCTCCGGGCTGAGAGCTGCAGCGGAGCGGTGCTTTTCGGGTTTGGGGTTTCGGGCTCAAGGTTTGGGTTTAGGTTTAGTAGGTTTTGGGTTCAGGGTTTAGTAGGTTTTGGGCGTTTCGGGCTCAGGGAGTTCTGGAGGTTGTGGCAGGAAGAGCATCCGAGAGGCAGCGGTCCTTCGAGCAGACATGGCTGGCTCTTAGCCACAAGGCAGGCTTGTAATCGGCTTCCGCCACGAGGCAACGGCCAGCAAGCAAAGACTCCGAAGCCCTCTGAAGCTTCCGACAGTGAGGTGCGGATCCCAGGAAAGGCTTGGCCAAGCTCCGGAAGAAGTGGATCGAAGGCACCTGCTCCTGTATGGCTCGGTTGAACCAGTGTGACGCTCTAGAAGGGACAGGGCTCTTGTCTGTGCGGTGCTTAGGTATCGGATACCCCCTCGCACACCCCGGCACCCCGCAACGAGGCACATGCCAGATAGTGGTGGGAACAATTGCTAAGAGCATCCTCTGAACACTTGAAGCATGATGCACCCCTAAACCATATTCTGGCCATCCAGGCCCCCATGTTTGCTAGTTCAATCTGCTTGGAATCTGCTTGGGGAAGGTCGCGAGGTGGCTGCCTGTGCCCCAGCAGTGCAGAGTCAGGAGTGTTCAGGTAGTTACGCATGATTATTGCGGGGATTTTGTGGTTTTTGCCAATAGACTTCCCACAAGACCACGACCTGCCGAGCTATGCGAGCTGTCAGCTTCTTCCTAAGGAGGATGGGACATGCACGCAGATGTACTATGCCAAGCAGGGGGTGATCACTCAGGAGGGCGCCAGGGAGTGGCCAGAAGCACCCACTCATGGGCCCTATCCCTGCCCTCTGAACACTAACAGAACACACAACCCAAAACTTCAGCATGAGGCTCTGTCTTCCTAGTTTGATAGGGTCTTATGCTCGGAGCCTTCTCTGGGGGAGACCTTTCGTCAGGAGATGGCCTTCATCGCGGCGCCTTCTGCTTAGTCTGCGGGACTTCAGGGCTTCGTCCTTGTTGAGTTCATCGTTTAGAGTTTATGGCTTTGGCGTTCCTTTGGAGTGTCCTCCTTGTGATTTGGTCTTGAGATGCATTGGCCTTGAGTGGTTTCCATGCTGCCGCCTGGCTTTCGGCATGAAAGTTCCTCTTGGTCTCGTTATGTCTCTTGTCTGCTTCTCTGTCCTCTCGTCCTATCTCGCTCATTCTCTGTCCTCTATCATCTCTTCGCCGTGTATCTTTCCATTTTTTATTTCTCTCACTCTCTCTGTCTCCCCCTCTCGGCCTCCCCTCCAGCTTGTCCAAGACCCAGAGACCGACAAGGCCTGACTCAATACCACTGGACCACAGAGCCCTCTTCTACAACGGCTAGAACTCAGCGATATAGTGGGCTCTCTATATCAGGGTCTTGGCTGGAAATAGTGCCCTACTGTGTTCGGGATACGAAAGAAACAGCAACGTAGAGGACCAGCACAATATCCCGCAGTATACGATACCAGTTTCAATCACGGTATATTCATGATCCAAAACCCTAAATCTTAAGCCGTGCAAGCTCAGATTCCCCCAAAGCCCAACGAGGCGCGAGGGCATGGATCCGGAGTTCGTCCGCTCGGAGGTGGCGCGTGGACGGGCCGGGGGCCCCGAGCTGGCGTCTTTCTATTTGTTTACCAGACATATTGGGGTTTTCATGTTTAGAATAAGGTTTCTATATGAACCTTTGGTGAGGTTTGATGGGGTTTTGCAGAGTCTCCCGCAAAGAAACCTTAGCCCACAAAGCCCTAAACCTTTAAAACCCCAAGGCCCCAAAGCCGAAACCCCCAGGCCCCCAAGCCCAAATCCACAAACCCTACCCCTGAGGCCATCATCCCCGCAAATCGCAACCACCCGGAGTCCGTGGCCAAGCTGGCACCGGGGTGCTCCTTGTGGTCACAGACTCCTCGGTCATTTGCAACGGCCAAGGCCTTTTGCAAATGCGGTCACGACCAGACTAGGTCAGGGCAATGGTCTACATGCTCAGTAGATCCACTTTGCAATGCGGCCCAGCCCTCCTCCTCCTCCTCCTCCTCCTCGGAATTGAAAATTCTGAAGTTGCACCAAACCCCTACATAGCAAAAACACCACAAATGTGCATCCATGTAATCGAGTATAAAATATTGCATGTCAGAGTCAGACTGTCAAATCTTATCCACCCGCCTGAGCTCTGTGAAGAGGTCGGAGCCTATGATCATCGGGCGGCACTTCAAGGTGCGGTCCCCATGCGCCAATGAGAGGCTGCAGTCTGCTTGATCAAAGAGATTTGGGTTTTGGGGGTGTAGGGCTACCGGCTATGATCTAGACCCTCAACCTCACTATGATTGTAGTTTCTTTTTCGTGACACCGGAATCCCGACGGAATTTGCCCAGGTGAAGATCAATTCGAACATCGGGAACTCTGCCGTTGCCGGGGCCCTGGGTGTTTGGGTCACAGAAAGCCCCGGCGGTCGTCGTCACGTTTGAGGTTTGGGGCTAAGGGTTCACGTCAAGTTTACGGCTGCTGTAGCGGGCTATAGGGGTTCAGGCTTTATGGGTTTAGAATGCAAGGGCTTTATTGCGGTAACTTTATGGGTTTAAGCTTGCAGGGTTTAGGGTCTAGGGCTTTGCATTGAGGGCTTCTGAGGCGTAGGGCTTCCCAAACCCACTCCAGCACTTTCAAGGAATGATCGTATGCACCTGGTTCTGGATGATGCATGATCCTTCAATTCTAAACCCTCAACCCCGAACCCTAAACTCGAGGGCTACCATGATTGTCACCGTGAGTCAGGGTCCAGTGAGTGAGTAGAGGGCAAGAGCAGTGCAACACAAGGTGCACGCTCTGATGAGCAAGCTGTCTTTGGAGAAAGATGGCTATTGCATTAAAAAAACCTTAAACTCCTCATGCGGAGAAAGGCCATTGGATTAAACCGAAAACCTTAAATTCCCACCTGCTCTATCAACGTAGTTCCTCTGAGGCGTCAAACATCGAGGAGGAAGTCGAGAAGCTGCAGTGGAGCTCCCTTTGGGGTCCCGAGCTTGGGCGCGAAGAGGGGCTTAGGGATTCAGGGTCAGGGCTTGGGGTTCGGAGCTTCAGGGTGGGAACTATATGCATGGGTCTTCGGGTTTTATATAGGGTTTCTTCGGGTTTCAAGCCTTAGGGTTTAGGTTTAGAGCAGAGGTCAAAAGCTCTTCATCTTCTCTGCTCCGAGGCGCCGACACCCTGATGGACCTGAGCACGGGCAAGCACATCCACGAGACGAGGGAGTGGATCGTCCGAAACAGCGCCGGCGACCGAGAGTCGTTGAAGCTCGGAGTTCTTGCCGAGACCTGGAGCCGATGTTTGCGAGTTTCTCCGAATGCCTGAGGGGTCGAGCCCGAATGACCAGAGCAAGAACAAGCGGTGCTCAAGAAGCCCGTTTCCCCATGAGAGGCCTCTCAACCAAGTTTGCTCGCTGAGGCCATGCCCGTGGGAACGGTGCCCATCTACCAAGCGCTTGAGAAGGCCCTGCCCTCCGTGGTCACAAGGTTGCCAAACGGCCAGTAGCAGCTACAATCTATCTGAAGATTCCCTCTGAAGATCCTCGTCATTTAATTGTACACAAGTACGGTGCACAGTTGTAGGAATTGTAGGGGGAGTTTGCATAAAGCATTTCTTATTGTAAGCTGGGCCTTCAGATGAGAAAGGTCGTGATGAGTAGACAGACATGCTCGTGCGTTGTCCGCTACCTGCTATCTGAGATCATCAGCATCTCAATCGCAGAGCATGTCCTCCTTGCTCTGATCCTTGGTGTTTTCTTGCACCTTTACAACCGCGCTGCAGACTTAAAACTCATATCCTTTGTCTTCTAAGCTGGTAGTTTTATCTACCCAGCAGTCGTAAGATCCCATCAGCTTACCCGGAACTCGCCCAACTCTCCCGGGCCCTGCATCCATACGCTGCCGCAATATTGACGTACAGAACATCGCTCAACATGAAGAGAACCCCGAACGTTGAAGGAATGACTTTCCTATAGAAGCTGGTCAACCCTAAATCCGAAACCCACCGTGCTGGTGAGGTCGACGGCATCGCTGAGGACCTGACTTGGGAAAAGTTCCGTGAGACGTTGATCGAGCAGGCCCTTGCGATGAGGTATGGGAGGCGTTGGACAAAAGACAGAACCAGCTAAAGATGCAGTTGGTGTGATTTCAGTATTACTTGAGGAGCTGAAGAGCCCAGGTGTCCTTACAGTCCTGGAGAGCGACTTTGGGCTACTGAGTCTAAGCTGTTGAAGGAAGGGAGAGCGACCCTGCTTGGCCATTTATTACCAGTAGTACTACAACAGTTCTTTTCGTATCAGTATGAGTATTTTCAGCCTTCTTATTGTTTATTAATGTTGTTACTATTGTTGCTAGTACTCACCAATATTATTGTTGCTATCATTATTGTTATGATCCTGGTTAGTATTCGTATTTTTAGTATTCTTGTTGTCATATTTCAATTATTGCGATTTTAAACACTACTATGACTACTATTTTTCACATGGTTGTCCTTGTTATTGGTAGCACATGTGACTTCCCTTCCTCTACCCAGAAGCCCAATGCCAGTTACCCAATGACGGAAGATAAGCTGACTCACAGCAGCAACCCTTGCTGCTCGTCGACGCCTCAATTCCTGGGTTCATCTCTCTGGGTGCCAGGCCGAGCAGGGTGTCGATTATTGGCCCGGGTCCCAGATTCTGGCATTTTGTCAGCGGCAACAAGGAGCTTTGGAAAGGTTGGGGGTCTCTTCGCATGTGGAGCTCGTGAAAAAGGGGGGGGGGGTTCTTTTTGAAGTTTCAAGTAGTGACTCAATGGCCCTTGGATTGGGGGTCCCTTGTTTCCCTAAACCCTAAACCCTAAACCCTGTTATTCGGGGTTCTGGAATGGGGCTGGAACCTAAAAGCCAAGGTATCAGAGCTCCGAGGCATTTCAGGGGGAGGCCGTAGGCCCTGGACCCCAAACTTTCGAGTCAGATTCGGGAGGGGGCCCATGGGAGAAGTGATGCCGGAACCACGAGGGATAGAAATCTTGAAGAGCTTCAGGGCGGGTTTATGGCTTTCGGCTTGAGGGTTTTAGAGGGGTTTAGTGTTTCGTGTCAGTGGCACATTTTGCATGCGCAGTGGGTGCTGCATCCCAGACAATAGCCGAAATTACCACAGCTGATTTTCCATCAGCGACATTATCCTTTCAGAGTTCCTGTGCCAAAATGCGATATATCCGAGTTGTTGAGGCCCTTACATTAGACATACTAGCTCCGGCTTGTTCAAGCGCGCAGCTTGCAGGCTCTTATATAAGCCCTAAAAACCATCGCAAAACACCAGAGAAGCCCGCCTCGAAACGTTATAAATCCCCAAAAGACCCCTGCAAAGCCTGCGCAAGTCCCAAGGACCATCCACGCTGGGGTACTGCTGCGATTCGTGCCTTTGACGGCGAAGCGCCTCACGGGCATCGTGCCGCCCCTGGGTCCTTCGGTCCTGGATAGACGCCCGAATAATTTGCAATAGTCTTCCTCAGGGTTCCTGAGTACAATACTGTTAGAGTCTTGGGTTTTGTCGGTTTCTATTGATCTTGTTGTTGGCTTTGTTGGGTCTTTATAAGGTTTCTATCACGGCTCCAGCAGGGTTTTGGGGCCAGACCCCATGTTGACAGAGTTTAGGCATGCTTAAACCATCTTTGATCGTGTCGTCGTGATGAGGAGAACTGTCTGATTGGTTTCCACATACTAGAGTCCCGGACCCTGAGCTGTAATCTTGGCTCAGCCTGGGGCGTCCGTGTTCAGGTCGGTGGAATTGCCGGGTTTATAAGGTTTTTGTCCGGCGTCGTGCAACCAGTCGCACTACTCAATGATTACTACTGTAACTATTACCGGTTACAAATTCAATATTGCCTGGTACCTACTGCATACTACTTACCGCTAACTACTGACCAGCAGTAGCCACTAATGACCTGACCAGCTGCTAGCGACTAGTGACTAGTGTCTACCAACTACTCGAAACTGTTACAATCTACCTCCAACTGCCAACTACCAGCTACTCGCCAACAGATGGTTATCAACCTCCACTTGTCAGGTACTCACTGCTTCTGTTGCTGCACAGTACTTGCTACATACTGCTTGCACTACTCACCGCAGTACACGAACTATCATCCGCTAGCTGCACACTACAAGCTGCTCGCGACTTTTCTGCCGCGACGACTATGCATCAACAGCACCACTACCCCTCAAGCATGTTGTGCTTTGGCTCTCTAGTTGCTGAGTGCGTTTTTGAGTTTATGGTTGTGAGTGACACTAATGCCGCAATGCCTCTGTGATAGCCCTAAGCTGCCCTAAAGCCCCTGAGCCCTCAAATCCTGAAACCCTCATGCAGTGGGGCAGTCTTCAGGTCAGCCGTGGGGGCTCTATCCATGCGAAGCTTTGCATCTCCAAGCATGAGGCCCCGGGGTTCAGGGTTTTGAGGCTTTGGGGTTTGGGGCTTGGGGTCCCAGCTTAAGAGTTCCGGAGATTCGGCCCCCTGCTCTGTATATGAAGGCCCTACAGGCCTCCGAAGTCTGTGGTGTGCCTTTGTTTCTCAAGGCTTTCGGTATGGGGGATCCTGCCGAGGCTGTTGAATCACAGGTTGTGCTGTAGTGTCTTATTGTTATCGTCAGTCTTACCACTGTAAGAGCTATATCATAATACTTTCGTATTGTTGTTATTGAAACCACGAATGGGAGGTCTGGCGGCCGAGGCCTGTTGGATAATTGCCGGGGCAGGAGTGGGTTTCCAGCCGCTATTTAATCATAAGGATCCTTAAGGGGGGTTAGGGGGGAGGGGGGTAGGGGGCCTTAATACCTATAATAAAGGACTTAATAAGGCCTATTTAAGGAAGTATAGTCCCCTCCCCCCCTCCCCCTTACCCCCTAAGGGTCCCTATGATTTAACAGGAAGCATGCAAACCAACCTCGTTCAGCACACGGCGCGACGGATTTTTGTTAGGATGCATTGTACGGAGTTGTCTCATAATGGTTTCCATGGGTGAACGGGTGGCTGACCAGGAAAACTTTGCCTACGAGCACTGGGATGACATTCTGGACATCTGCAAGAAATACGACGTGCTCGGCACTCGGTGCTGTGTCTCTTGCCATCTTGGCCCGATTCCGTGCCCAGAGAAACCCTGAACCCCACGTTTTTGCTATGGCACAGAGTGCCTCCGTAGATTCAAACATAGCCCAGTCGGGTTTGTGGCGGGCAACAAACACTGCAAGTGCACTCTCTGTACGGCTTGTGCAGCCATGCCAGCAGAGTTGGCCGCTCTTGCAACCACGGGCAGCATACTGCAGTGCCAATCCCATGTGACTGTCTGCCGTTGTTGGCAGAAGCGGCTTTCCAGAAAAGCAGTGTCCACGTCGGGAACACCGCTTCCCAGCAAGCACGGGCTGCCACGGTTCTGTGCGTCCACATCTTCTATCTTGCACCAAGGTCGCTGAGCATCGGTGATGGCCTTCGTCCCGGTTGCATCAAGGACCCTGAGACGATTCCGGGAAGGATGTGGCAGCTATGTTCATGAGCATGACTGGTGTGTATCTGGAGTTCTCACAAGGCCGCACGAGCAGCCATTAATCATAGATCGGATTTCGCATGACTTGGCCGCCCGTCCGACACTATCATCCTGACCTCATTGTCGTGGCCATGGTCATCAATGCCTGCAACAGCAAGACCACCTACAAGAGCAGCCCGACGATGCAGCCAAAGCAGCAGCAAAGAACATGCACAGCAACAACACAGGCAACAAGATCCAACAAGGCAAAAGCCAAGCAATATTTCCAGATAAGTACCAACAATAGCAGATATCGCCGACGGCACTAGCGATATCCGGCGCTAGCCATATTGACAAGAAGGCTTACGTCAAATACCACACGCGGGCACTCTGCAACGTCAGTCACAAGCGAGTGAGCAGGATGCCAACGACGAGGCCCAGTTCGGCGAACTGAAGGCCCCGGCCGGAACAAGTTCTTTCGCTGGAAGGGTTTCGATGCTCGATTTTGGGTTTCTGCGTTCGAGGGGATTGCATCATCCAGCGATATTTCGCTGAGAGTATGGTGCCCATCTCTGCAGCAGCCCGTGCGGGCATTGGATTCTTGGCGCTGAAGTTCTCGGTCGGAAGTTGCCCACTCCCAGTCCAAGATCCCCAAAATCCCAAATCTCATTCGGAGATGTTTCGGAGATGTTTCTGAAGTCGGCATCACACCATTTAAAAAGGTACCGAGCACTTGTTTTAAGGTGATTTTCGACTGATGCCCCCCAGTTTTACAACCCAGTGCCTGAGGGCTGAGGTTTCGGGTTAGGACTTAGGGTTTTTTCGGGCTTAGGTCTTTAAGTTTAGAGTTTAAGGTTTTTCAGAGTTCGTTTGGGCCCAGATTTCGAGTTTTCAGGTTTAGGCTTTCGAGTCGGTGCTAATGAGGATGGCCTGGGCTTTTGTACGCTTTTGGGCGCCCGCTCTTCGTAAGCCCCAATCTACAAACCATTGCAGGGTTTAGGGTTTTGGTTTAGGGTTTAGGGTTTAGGGTTTTGGTTTAGGGTTTTGGTTTAGGGTTTAGGGTTGAGGGTTTAGGGTTTAACCCGGAACCCTTGTTGAACTCCTTAAAGGAACTCTCCAGGTGCAGGGCGAGCTGACCCAACGGGCGTGGGCCAAAGGCGTCCAGGCACCCTTTGTTGGGTTTACAACAACGGGCTTTGATAGAATTCGGGGTCCCTCGAATTGAGGATCCTACTATTCATTTTCGGGTTCAGGGGTTCCTTTTTTGGGGCGTGTCCTGAATGCAAGGGTCCTACTAATTGGGATCTCTGTCAGGGAACACTGGTTTCTGAAGCTACCAGAATCTCATGTTGGGGAAATGGATCTGGGACATCGGGTTTCATGGAATTTTCGTATTGAGGCTTTAGTGTTTAGGAGCTCGTTCAAAATGTCAGGGTAATGCAGCAAAAGCTTAGATGAAGCTGTTCGTCTTCGGACTTCCGGTGTTGCAGGGGTTCAAAGAGGACGGAAAGACAGGCTCTCTGGCTCCAGGGAACAGGGTTTAGGGTTTCAAGGGTATCATTCCTGGGAGCCTAAGCCCTAAACTCAAACCCTAACCCCCCCAAGAACAAAGCAAGAGGTGATGAACGAAGGGCCAGGCCACGTGCCTCTGCACAAGCGCCTTCGGCCGCAAAGATCCTGGCTGGTGGCAGCTACGGCGTGGGCTATTCAAGTCCTTTGTATTTTCGGGTTTGGAATCTTGGTGGGTTTAGGTTTTGGGGTTGACAATCGTGCTGCTACTTCTACTGCTGCTGCTACTGCCACGTACTACGAGACTCCTACCCCTACCCCTACCCCTACCCCTATTCCCACTTCTACTCCTACCACGCCCCTCCTGCTGCTGCTGCTGCTGCTGCTCCTGCTGCAGGCTGTCCATGGTGCCGGCAACAACGCCGGCAACAACACATACTAGTACTTGCGCAGCAGCAACCCGACAAATAGTAGCTTGGACAAGACGTAGTCATCAAGTTACCGTCTTCTAGCCAAGAGTGAGGTTGACTTAGAATAAGTTTGAAAAGTTTGGAAGGAGTTACGAGACCGAAGCCCAATCCTGACGACGCCACGTACTGCTGGAATTACTTACTACTTTAAGATTATTATGAACAACTATTTTCATCATTTTCCTCCATACTGCCATAGGTGGAGAACAAGGAAGCCAGCACAAGTGCATGTAAAGAGTAAAGACAGCCGCAGACAGAACAACAACGCCTGGATTGGTTGATTTTGGTTTCGGGCACCAGCTAACCATGCTATGTTCATGTTTCGAAGCAAGCGTTTGTCGAGGCGGTCGAAGCCTGCACCCATGTATAGCTCGAGCGAAATGTGCTCTTTGCACCCGGACTGTTCATGCACGCAGATCAAAACCCGACAGCAACCGCCACAACAAAAACAGCGATGTTGTATCAACAATGGGCCGAACAAAAGCAAGCTTCATGCGTCATCATTATGAGCATCACAAACACAAAGCCACAGAGTCTACGAAGGAGGCCTAATATGCTCGATGGCCTAGAGATTGACTCCCCAGGATTCCGGAGAACATGCAGAAGCAGCTGGAGTGGTGCCACGAGGCCGAGTCCTTTGATGGGCACCTGGAGTTCACTAGCCCAAACCAATACAGAACTCGCAAAACTAAATTCCGGAACGTTAAACCCGGGACCCCAAGTTCAAAGCCTTACAGCCTGAACCCTCATAGGGGTTCCGAGGCGCTTGATGTGATGGGGCGAATCCGGGATTGCAAGCTTCACGGGGACTCGAATAAAACGCCCCAAGTTGTAGGATCTCTCAAATCTGTCCCCTCGGCGGAGGAGGATCTCCTAATCTTTGTAAAGCCCCATGCCTGTCAGGCGCCGTTCTACACGCTGGGCCCCCTGACTACAGACATCGCTCCGGGCTACGACCACATCACCTCCGCTATCGGTGCGGCCAACATTGGTGCCATGGGGAAACCCGTCTATTGGGATCCTGCATGTTGTGTCGTTGGCATCGGGTGC
Organism: Symbiodinium sp. clade A Y106; assembly: GCA_003297005.1. Classification (NCBI taxonomy): domain Eukaryota; class Dinophyceae; order Suessiales; family Symbiodiniaceae; genus Symbiodinium; species Symbiodinium sp. clade A. The sequence continues at coordinate 55,849 of BGNK01003045.1, read as the reverse complement.
TGTCGTGGTCTGTGTTTGCAGCGTAAGCTTGGTTGCGAGATGTTCCCAGGTTCTTGGAAGGATTTGCAGTGTTGGGTTTCGTCTCAATGGACTTAAGTGCGAGAAGGGTTTAACAACCCCTAAACCCTAAGACCCGTAAGCTCCAAAAGTCTATGACGACATGGGAGTTTCCGAAAATTAGGGGTACCTTATTTTGGGATCTTTATAATAAAGGATCCTACTATTTAGGGTACTATATTAGGGTCCCTATTTTCGGAAACTCCCACATGGCTGCTCAGGACGGCAATGCTGTGCTACGTCACTCCGAAGGAACACCTGGGTCTGCCAGACCGTGAGGATGTGAAGGCTGGACCCTTAAAGGGAACCCTATTTTAATCATTCAGGCCCCTATATTATAGAACTCTACTATAGATCCCTTATAGTAGCCCTTATAAGTCTGCGGGCTTCAACTTCGAGAAGAGGTTGGAAAGGATTCTGCACAGGCGTTAGCAGGGTTTGAAAGGTTTAAGATTGGAAACTTCTTGAACGGCGGGTTTCCTGTCCAGAGGTTGTTGTGGTAAAAAGATCCGGTTCTTCAGGAGCTAGATTGGCTTGTGAGCTCTCTGGAATAGGGTCCTTTTGGGGTCCCCCATATTTTGCGGCACCCTTGCAATAAGGAGCCCAAAAGGGACCCTACTTTAGAGAACTACTTAGATGAGGTCTTGTGAGTCAGGGGAGGGTCTCGGGCTTAGAGGGTTCTGCACGCTCCCAGATCCGGTCTCAACACGCGGCCTCGACATCTGTTTCTGAAGTTCAATAAGTGCATCTGTGTGTATATATTATAGATGCATCTACGTGTATATATATATATATGTGTATGTACGTCTGTCTGTCTGTCTGTTTGTCTGTCTGCATGCATGCATGCATGCATGTGTGTGTTTATGTATCTGTATATATACACACATGTATATAGATATACATGTGTAAATACATATATATATATACACACACACACACATACACATCATTACGACGTAGAGCTACAGACTTCGCACGCAGGCCGGCATCATCGCCTACCGCATCGCGGCCCATGCTGCCGACCTCGTCTTGTCCCCGGAAGCTGCCTTTCTCTCGGGGCTGGGCATAAGGTTTAGGGGTTTAGGGTTTCGGGGTTTGGGGCTTGGGGTAGGGTTTAGGGTTTGGGGTTTAGGGTTTAGGGTAGGGGAGAGCCATGAGCGTTCAAGGTTTGGGCATAACAAATACCATGGTCTTCTTACCATGGTAACTCAAACGAAGTCCCTGCGCTGGCGAACCCTAGGTTTTACGGCGGCCTCTGACCACCATGAGCTTATAAGGAGCCTATGGGTTTTGGGGTAGATGAGAGTATGTTTCTATGGAGACTACAAAGAGGTAGCATCCTGTAGCTTTAAGCGGCGCTGTAGGGACTCTCATTTTGCAAGGAACTTTTCATAAACTTGTAACCAGCCCAAGCCTAGCAGGGAATCCCCCGGAGCAAGATAGGGGTCGGAATAATCAACAACATTATCCCGTTATGCTCCATTCAAAAGTATAGTAGAACGAACCCTGCAACCAAGTTGAAATTCTTAAAGCTGCTGTAGTATGAAGTTAGTAGCTTGGCTTCTTCCTTTCTCGATTTGTCACGGTTTTTAGGGTCTTAGGTTTGGTTTTGTTGGTTGGAGTTTAGGGGTTTTGGGTTCCACGGCATTCCAGTCACCGGGTGTCCAGATCAAAGCCAAACCCCGACAGTCCCTTCAGCAACCCCCTGAATAGCAACCACACCGCTACCCCAGACTGGGCCCTTGCTTCAGGTACCATCATCGAGTTATAGTTAATCGTCCTCTAATGGTATCTAGTTGAAGTACGACCCTCCCAACACCTACAACTCTGAAAGGACGGAAGTCGTATAGGCATTCCACAAACAAGCTCACTCAAGAACTCAAACAAGGCGTAAACCAAAAAGGACACCTCGAAATCCAACTGTCTAGGACCCTGCAGACCGCCATCAAAACCCCCATAAAAGCCGGAACCAAACACATCGAACCAAGGCACCGTAAACCCTAATCTTCGAAACCCTGAACTCCAAAACCCTAAACCTCTAAGCTTCTAAACCCTAAACCTTAAACGAACCTTGCCCTAAACCCTAAACCAACCCTAAACCCGAAACCCCGAACCCCGAAACCCTATCCCCGAAACCCCTAAACCCTGAACCCTAAACCTTGAAAGTACCGACGGTGAGCCTCCCAGGCCAAGGGTCATCCCAAGGCCCAGGAGTGGGATGACGCGCTCTCCAAGGCCCGCTTTGAGCCTTTTGGCTTCAAGAACCGATTTAGGGTTTAGGTTTAGGTTTAGGGTTTAGGTTTAGGGTTCAGGATTTAGGTTTAGGGTTTAGGTTTAAGGTTTAGGTTTAGGGTTCAGGATTTAGGTTTAGGGTTTAGGTTATGTTAGGGCCGAGGGCATGTTTCTGGTTTGACGTGCTTGTAGCAAGCACGGGTGCCTACAGAATCTTGGAGCGTTTAAGATCTTGTTGATTTTGATAATGCTTCGGATTAAATTCTTGGGCTTATTTGTTTTGCAAGGGTTTGACACGGTCAGCGGCATTAGCGGTGGGTGGTTATTGGAATGCCGAGTTGCGTTCTTCAATACTCAATCTCTGGAGTTGCTTGGCTCTTATCATGTAGTCTTACTTGACGAGCTTTAGTATTGTGTGTTCCCGGAGGTATAGGACGTAGGTCGGGTACAGGGAATTACGGGTTGAGGGTCAAGTTTGTGACTCGCATGGATACAGGGTGCAGGGTTGGTAGAAGGTCGTTCGGGTCGTTGGGCAGTGGGTTTTTGCAAGTTGTTGTTAGGATTTCGATGCAGTTATCTCAGGTTCCGCTGGAACGACCAGTTCAATCTCGCCCTGGATTCTTGGCAGCAGCAAACCCTGAAATGCAAATGCACCCGGGCAGTTTGGAACATCGGCCCAAAGTCTCGGGCTGTGCCGTCAGCTCCGAGAGTTCTGTACGAGTTTAGGGTTTAGGGTTTAGGGTATAGTGTCTCTCTTAGCCATAGCCTTCCGAGGATCCCATCACTGCACGGAGCATGCATGACGAGACCATCGACTCGGAGCAGGGTGGCCTGACCTTTTTGGATTGAGCTTTGTTGGGGGGAGTGGGGTTCATGAGGTGAGGCTTCGGTGAGTGTGTGAGTGTATGCTTCGCATTATGGTGGGTGTCCCCGTGAGGATATGGGTAAGAAGACTTCATACTGCTGGTGAACAAAGTCATGTAACATCTACGAATCTATTTCACGTACAAGAGCCCAGGGGACTAGCACTTCTGCTGCTGAGGGGCTGAGGCTGGAAGTTGCAAGGGCTTCCGGGGCACTAAGAACGCTTGGCAGCGGGCGCGATGATCACCCCTTTCTTCCGCTCTCGGCTGCGCTAGTGTGACACTGCCTTCTCAGAATCGTTTGCAGTGTTTCGTGGTCTGCTTTGAATTGGGATTTCCCGCCCATGTTCTGATGCATGCTGGAAGACAGACTCGTTAAGATTTCAAAGAAGGTTGTGGCAGGAAGCCTGACAAGCAACATCTTGGTATGGCGGTCACACCTGTGCATTGTCGGTTTTTGAGTGCGTCGTTAGAATCACTTGCGGTTGGAACGGCCACTCCGGCTGCCACTTGATGGCAATACGACTTTCTGCCCTTCCGCGTCGCTGCATTTTTCGGTATTGCATGTTCGCCCTCGTTGCTGGAGCATCGTGCTGCCTCACTGCATTCGTCTTTGGTGTTGCAAGTTTGCGGTTTGCCCCGTGTGGCGGAGTGTCGTGCTCCCTTTGCTTGTCGCGCTGCGCGTTCTCTGTCTCGCTCTGTCTCTCTCTCTCTCTCTCTCCCTCTCTCCGTGAGTGTGTGCTCCCTCGAAGCCTGAGATGATCAGCTCCCTGCGCACGTACTCTGTCAGCGGACCGTGTGTCTACGCAGAAGTCATACAGTGCAGGTTGTTTCCTTTACTAGCAACATAACGTACCTCAAAAGGCTGCCCGCCGCATCTTACTAGTACACCCTCGAAAATGAACTCTGTGGTGGAGGGCGCTCATGACGTTTTCGGCTAAAGCTTACGGATCCCCGGTGAAAAGTCCCAAGGCGCAGGGTGGTAGGCCGCTGCGCATGGCCAGGTCTACGCTGACTGACTGACTGACTGACTGACTGACTGACTGACTGACTGACCTACTCACTCACTTCATGTACAGGTACAGGGACAGTACCATACTTACCGTATTCTAGTGGTGCTGAAGCTAGTTTAGGATTCTTTCCCAATCCTACGCCCCTTACACAACCCTGATCAACCGTTTCTTGTGTCGGCCCAAAACGCATCCGTCGCGCCTCCCCTCAGGCAAGTCGGCACACTTCTGCTCCATGTGCGGCCCAAAGCCATGGCCCAAGCCGGTTTAGGGCCGTTTAGGGTTTTAGGAGTAGAGGTTTAGTATTGAGGGTTTAGGGTTTAGGTTTGAGGTTTCGGGTTAGGGTTTGTGGCTTATAAGATTTTTGGTTGCCTTGTTTCAGGATTGTATCGGGTCTGACGAGGATCTCTCAGAAACTTGTAGAGTTATAGGCTTACAGCGTTTCATATGACATCTGATGGGGTTCATAGGGTTCAATACTCCTCAACGAAGAGGCTTTACCTGCAAGAAACAGGTCTCTGATGAGGAGAGCCAACTCTTTTTCAGGCTTCCCTAAACCCTAAACCCTAAACCTTTTTGTTGGGGACTTAGGCTTCCAGATTGTCTCGGAGCTTCGGGCCTCGTGAGCGCAGGTTTTGGTTGCACCTTCCGTCGCCAACTGTTCTCAGCCCACGCCAGGTTTTGCTCCATGAAGATCACCGACGATGTGCGCAAGTATGCAGAAGAGCGTGGTTACGGTGATGTTGATGGCGAGACTGTCCTGAAGGCCCGGGTATTGCCGGTGTGGGCTGCCGATGCTTTCTGCAAAGTTGAGGGGAAAGGGCTTAGAAGTGTTTCAGTGGGTTTTCAGGGGGTGAGAGGCGGCTGGCTTTGGAAGATGTCAGGCCTAGTGTTTTGAAGTTGCCAGCTGAGCTCTTCAGCGAGTATTCTCAATGCTAAGTCCCAAATTCCGCACCCTGCAGCTGCAAGCCCAAAAATTCTTCACTCTAAAGACCCTAGCCTAGGACCTAAAGCCCGACATCTGACGCAATAATAATTGCCGACATTATCCTGCAGTAGTTAAACGATGATATAAACCCCAATGCCCTATTCCATTCATTCATTCGACCCTAGGTTAGCCTTGAGCTCTTGGCAAGAGTCTTCGATGGGGTTTTGGAGGGTGATTATAGGGCCTTGAAGGGTTTTATGGGGTTTTCACAGGGGTTTTAATAGGGCTCGCAGGGTGTTATATTGGGTTTATAGGCTTCTAGGACATGATTCGGCTTTTATATACGGCTGATCAGAGCTGCCAGGATCCAGCGTGAGACTCCAAACTCCAAACTCCCTTAATCAAGGAGGGTGCCTTTGAAAGTACCAGACAGCAGGCATCCTGGCGAATGAGCCGTTGTTTGAGGGATGTTGCAGTGCCTGGACAGGAGGGCATGAAAGAGATGAGCAAGAAGTTCGCAGAAGTGGGAAGTGAGGCCCCCTTGTTGCCTGCAGCAAAAGGGAATTGGACACTCCTTCGTCAGTCCTTGAACAGACTAATGAAACGATAAACCCTAATCCTGCGCCTTGCAACCCCAAGCCTTAAAGCTCCTCTTTTGCATCCTCCAACCCGATCCCTGAACGCTAACACTCTGAACCCTCCACCCGGAAGCCCTAAACCCGAAACCAGACAGACCCTCATTCATTACTTCTGAGAGTTGTAGGGCTGTGGATCTTCCAATGTAATACAGGGAGCTGACTAATTAGAGCAAGGTTTTTTGCGGGGTTTTAAGGGTCTCATCGGGTTTATGGGGGTTACATAGGGGCCTTAATGAGTAGAACAACGGTCAAGGCTAACGTTTTTGAAGCTGCCTCAGAAACCCACAGGTCTACATGCCGATAGAGTCGCTGGAGGCTCGCTGACTGCTTGCCGGCGCAAGCAGCCATTTTGAATCCTTCGTCCTCTCCGTCCTATCCCAAGGGGAAGCCCTTGTACAGAGACGAAGTTTGTGGAATTCGATGCCATTGCTTTTCTCAAACAAGGTGTCGCCTCGCGTGGTTCAGGATTGCTCCTGGGGCCCACGTGGGCGGTTCACTTTTCGACCCTTCGGGCGTTTCATGACAAGTTGCTCTCCTTGCGCTTTCAGCGTGAGGCCCACAATCTTTAATCTTTCAAAGCATAGGACGGAAGGAGGAAGACAGGCTTAGGAAAGGTCACAATCCCAGTTCCCGTGACCTATGAAGGAGCCGCGAGGCCGCGAGAAAAGGGCTGAGCTGTGGCGGTGCACAGAACCCGAGACTCCGCCCCTCCAACCCGGGGAAGAAGGCTGGTTTGGCTGACGGCTTTTGGTTTAACATCGTGGTTCACAGATCTGCTTCGATGTTGAGAACTCCGTGTTTGACCCCAAATCCTGGTTGAGGAGGCTGAGAGCAGGTGGTCCCAAGGTGCTCCTGGTTGCCATGCCACCCTGAGTGTACGGCTTTCTCGCCGAAGCCCGAAAAATTCTGCCTGAACCGGTATGCCCTTGAACGGCTCAAGCCGTGTAGCGCTGGTGTTGTGTGCTCCCCCAGCATTCTGCCCGGGCCTCGGCCTCCTGTTCAATTTCTGCCTTTGCTTCTAGTCCGATGCAACCTGAAACCCCTACACCTCTACGCCACCAAACCCCTAAACCTCTGAACCCCTGACCCTCGGCCTTACGCCCCAAACCCACAAGCGCGAGGCCAAGGCTTGCAGGGCACCTTTTGGGCCCCGGAGAGCGGGAGCCATGCTCCAACTCGCCGAGACCCATTCCATCCTCATAGTAGCACTTGTAGCACTTGCAACAGATGACAGTAGTTGCAGTAATTGCAAGAATACTGACCGCGGGCCTAAATAATTACCAATACTATTTTGGAGATTCCTTATTATAATTATAGTATAATGGGCCCCAAAACCCTATTGAAACTATTAAGGCCTCTAAATTCATTGCAAGCATACTCGCAAGCATAGGTGACAGCGGAGGTCGCCTTGGGGAGTCCGCTCTCGCAGGTGTAAAGAGCAACGATTGCAGACTTTATGCCTTCGAAGCGAGGAAGCCCTCAAACCCCTAAGTCCTTTAGCCCTGAATTCTACAGATTCAGCATTTCTGCAGATTCGGTTTTGGTCAATCCGGAAGAATCGTCACTTCACCGCATGACGGTCCCGAGGTCCCGAAACAATCCTGAATCCTAAGCTCCCAAGAACCGACATCCTAGAACCAAATCCCACATCACACGTTATCGAAACTGCACCTCGCCAAGGCCGTGGAGCCGTGGACGGAGCTTCTTTTGACAAGGTTAGGGTTCAGGGGAGAGGGTTTTCGGATAGGGCTGCCAAGTTTGAAAGAGGCCCGGGCAGAAGGTTTGGAGGGTTTTGGGGTTTCGGGCTTTCGGGGGTTAGTGGTTTAGGGTTTGGGGTTCAGAAGTTTACGGTTTGGGGTGTAGTGATTTCAGGCTTAGTTTTTAGGGTTCGGAGTTGACGCTTTCGGGGCTACAGGGTTTATTTAAGGTTTGAGGTTCAGGGTTCAGGTTCTAGGCACTCAAGCCATTGCTTTTTTGCTGGTGGCTCCGTGGCACACTTCATGAGACGAGATGTGGATGTAGCCGGTGTAGCCGAAGCTCCAAAAGCCCCAACGCCTTAAATGCCTGCCTAAGCCCGAAAGCCGTAACGCCCTAAGAAACCCTAAACTCCAACATGCTAAAGCTGTATTGAACAAGCTTAAGCTCCAAACTCTAAAGCCCGTATACCAACCCTGCACACCTACTACAGAGCTCTGAATTGGTAGTAAAATCCCCTCAGTAGTCCCCATGCAATTATATCTATACCAAAGTATATCCGCCAGTAAACAGACTCTATAAAGTCTATACTAGGACCACCGGTCTCCGAATCCAGGCCATGTCGCACGTTGCTCGCGAAATGCTGAAGCGAGAGCTATGCCAGCTCATGAAGGACAGTTGAAGGTTTGAGGGTTGAGGGTCTTGGGTTAAGTTTATTGCTTTGTGGTTGTGAAACCCTAGCCTTGATTGTTAGGCACTAAACCCTGAATCCTCGGCGCCGAGCTTCCCAACTGCCCCCACAGGCTTTAAGGCCTCTTTACCCGACAGGTTGCATGCCGAGTGGATGCTACAGTGACGACCCTGCACAACTGCAGGACGAGACAAGTGGATTCTCGGTGGGGCTCGAGGATGATTCGGACCACTCCGAGCCGTTTTGCAAGTGCTTATGTCCAAGTGTTTTTGGGGTCAGGGCGTCGGGGATCGGGTTGGGGTGCGATGTGTATCGTGCATCACGTCTTTTTCAGAGGTCGGTTAAGTGACTTGCACACGTACATTCATTCAGCACGCAGCGTCCGGGTTGGTTGGGGACGCTTTGCAACCGCTTTAGGAGAACAGGTCTTAGACCCGGCATAGCGCTGCGCAACGTGTTGCACACTAAGCGCATTCCCACTAAGTCAAAAGTCAAAAGAAACTACAGGTGTTCCGCCACGAATGGCAAAGCGAACACCAGATGCCCCCGTCACGAATGACCGAGCAAGGCAAAACATTAACAGTCAACATGCGTGACATTAAACAGCCTGTGATTCAGGAAGCTCATGCCGGGTGCAAAAGCTACCCGCAGCATCGTTGGATTATGTCAGCCTGCAAAGTCCAATCAAATAGCAGTTGCATTGAGCATGTTGCCATTGAGCTGCACTGCAATCCCTGGCTGACCGTCCATCATCTGTAATAACAGTGACCCAATGNTGCATTGAGCATGTTGCCATTGAGCTGCACTGCAATCCCTGGCTGACCGTCCATCATCTGTAATAACAGTGACCCAATGCTGCATAACGGGTGAGCTGCGGAAGCCGCTCAGCAAAGCTAGGTAGTGGCCTGAGTGAACGGTAGAGCCAGTGTGCACCACCACGCTAAGTATAGCATATGTCTCCCAGCGAATGTCCAAGCCCGCAGCAGAACTGAAGACAGGAAGCCAGACTGCTGTACCCACCTGAAGCTCAAGGAATCTCGTNTGTCCAAGCCCGCAGCAGAACTGAAGACAGGAAGCCAGACTGCTGTACCCACCTGAAGCTCAAGGAATCTCGTATCCTTGTGTGTAGTGGGACCTCGCTGAGAGTAACGCTTGAGCTGTAGATGCAGCATTGCCGGCGCCTGCATAAAAGCTGAAATGTAGTGCTGTTGATGCCATTGTTGAATGCTGGCCTGCAAACCATCGGAATGAATTTCAAGTGCAAGTGGCTGAAAACAATGACCTCNACAATGACCTCGGTCCGCAACAAAACTAAGACGGCCAATCATATAACGACTTTGCCATTGACCATCATAGGCCGGTGGCTTCGCAAGATTCAGCACATGTGCCAGGAACTCCGCAGCATTTTGTTGCCGATCAAGTATTGGCTGCCAGCGTTGAAGCAATGACCTCCAAGGCAAAAGCTGAAGCAAACTGGTGGCCTCGAGCCGAAGAAGCAAAAGGCACTGAGAAGCAAGCTGCCCAAACGTCATTGTAGAATCANTTGCTGACCTTTCCTTGCTCCTGGTCGGCCTTCCACTTGACGGTCATCTTGTAGAGCTGCTCCAGGATGCCTTCCTCGCCCGAGCCGTTGGCCACCTCCAAGGTCAGGATGAAGTCCGTTTCCGTCCGCTTCTGGGACAGCTCGTCCTCGTGGCGCATTGAAATTCTGGCCAACAACCGGACATCCTCTCGAAGGTGTTCCAGCTCCCTCTGAAGCTCTTTGGTCGAGAGCTCCTTGTTGTTGGACTCCCACTTGGTCCACTCGTCCCATTCCTTCTCGGTCCATTGCCGCTGGCGGCCCGACTTCGAGTGTCCCGGCGTCTGGGAGGGTTGAGAGGGCTGAGAGTCCCGGGAGGCCTGTGCCTGTTCCGCCAGGGAGGTCTTTCCGGCTGCCACAGTCTGTCCTTTGCCAGCCGGTCGGGAGAACTTGTCCGGATTCTGATCCGGGTCCGTCTCCGTAGTCGTCGTCTCCCGCGTGCGTCGTCCCAGTAGGGGGGCCTGAGTCATGTCTGAGTCCGGGGCGGCCGGCCTCACCTCCGGGTTCAGGTGAGGGAACATGTTCTGTACCTCCTCCAGGGCTTCGGCACCAGTGAGCGTCATGGGGGGCGCGTCGAGAGCAGGAGGAGAACGCTCCACAGAGGGCCTTCAGATGTGTCTGTCTGAGCAGGCAGATTTGATAAAGAACACGGCAGCGATGCCGGGTTTTGTGTAGGGGCCGCGCTCCACAGGCTCCACACGTCCATTGACGTACATACACGCATAGCTACATGCGATAGCACCAAAAGACACACGGAGCTTGTACACACATCCATCACACATACGCGCGCCCTTTTCACTTCCGAGTCACAGCTAGAGCCGAGGGACCTGCTTGTTTTGGAACACGCCGCCTTCAAACCAGTAACTCTTTACTGTCCAGCTGATCTTGCGATGAAGAGAAGCTTTCTGTCATACAGATTGCCTGCAGCCTATGATACAGTCACACCATCGTAGTAACTCGTATAGCAGAACCCCTCACAATTACCTTTCTAGTAAGCCATGTGGTACCTTTATAGTACATCCCTTTTGTGTATCTTATGGTAACACCCTTACAGCAGATGGCAGGACTTTTTCAGGTGGCAGGTGGTCTTCGAGGGACCGCAGGACAGCTTGTGCGCCATCTGATCCCGAGCAGGCTTTGGGTGAGTTAGGGCTTAGAGTTTAGGGTTCAGGGTTTGGGGTTTAGGGCTTAGGAGTAAGCTACGCCTGGAACGATTCGTGAGCCTAATGTTATTGTACAATCTACATCAAAAGCCAAGTCTAAGTATCAAGGCTCTCCTCTGCAAAGGCCTAAACTGCGGGTGGGTCGCAGGCAACTCGCGGCACATCGCAGGAAGAGTTGCTTTTTGGCCAGCTGAACACGTCGACCCACTGGAGCCACACCCAATATAACTACACCCTAAGATCTCAAGCCCTGAACAGTAGTTATCAATTTACTTTGCTCACAGTTTCTTTCATGTTATCAGCTCTTGAGAGATGGATGCATGATGCTTGCAAAGATTCTTCGTGCCAGAAGGCTTATGCATACCATCATCCCTCCTTGGCACGGCGTACCTGACCATGAGAACCCAACTCCAAGACCGACAGCAAGGAACCCTGCCGCAAGATTTTCTGCACTTGGAAAACACCCCGGCAAAAGCATAGAGATTACGACGCATAAGCCCCAAACCCAAACCCCTCAAAACCTGAACCTAACCCTGAACATAAAACCTTTAACACTTGTAGCAGGTACGAGGGTGGGATTTTCAGCGCCATCCTCGTCTTCCCCCCGGACTTCCGAACAATCCGCCTGAGATGAAGCAGGGACCTTAGCAGCAACGGTTGATGAACACAAACCTGCGGTACTCATAAATATCCACGGTGTGTTTTGTGGGGTTTTGCTGGGTGCTCTCAACAGATCTGTTGGGAAGAGCCTGTCCCGGAAGTCGAGATGATGACTGCGCTTTGAGGGCAGTAGGTGCTGTCGGAAGGAAGTGCTATCCAAGAAGGACAGTTGACAAACCTCTTTGGATTCTTGGTGTTGCTCAGGTCCATCCGCAGGTTTGTGTAAATTGGGGCGCAGGCATCTTCTTCGTTTGTATGCATTCATGCAATCGACGTTGCCAGGGAACGCTTGACCCACAATTGCAAATCGAAGTTTGTGCCATCAAGTCCGCTTCTGCCACTTTTGACCTGTTTAGGTGTCCTAATGGGTACAGCCGACAGGAAGTGAGCGCACACAGGGGGAGCCGGGAATGGGAAGCCATGCCCATCACCTGCCGAATCTGCGGTGCCACCAACAAACACTGGACTGCGCAGTGTCCTGACCGGCCAGATGCTCATCCCTCTGACAGCAGCCAGCCAGAGGAGCAGCAGAAGGGGCTTCCGAAGGGAAGTGGAAATAATGGACGTTCTGATGGCCGTGGAAAAGGAGGAAAAGGAGTTGATAATAGAGACGGAGACCGCCGTCAGCATGGATTCACTCAAATCGCGCAGCAGGCAGTTGATCGAAACCGCCTGCCATGGATCGAACACGCGTGCTCAGGTGAAGAAGCCCCAACGCGGCGGTTCATGAGGATACGGCCATCAGCTGTTGACTGGAACCAGTTTGGCATTCTTTATGCCGGCCGGGAGTGCATTGGGATCGCGGCAAAATTGCTTTCAGAATTTCAGGGCCTACGTGTAGCATCCGAGTGGGAGAAGCTGACAAGGCAGCGAGACCTGTCCAGGACAGATCTCGAGCATGGCCTGAAACAGCTTTCTGCTCGGCACAGAATGCGAAAGGGAAAGTGGCTCTTTTACCTGCCGCCGCCCGACACGGACCGGGTCTGGCCAGAGCTTGTGTGGGCACTGAGCAGCGGGGCGCTGGGAGAAGCTCATGCTGTGACGGTTGGACCCACTGGTGATCAGGGAGATTATCTCTGCTGCGTTTACATGGACAATTGCTTTGATCCTAGCGAGGCAGAAAGTGTCCGAAACAGTTTGCAGGCCTTGCTAAGCGGCCTGGTCACGAACGATGTTCTGCACTTGAAGCCAGATATATATGCCCACTGCCAGATCCACCGCGGGAACCCTTGGAATCTCCCACCGACCTTGGCCACCTGCAAGATGCAAGGCTTTAAAGACAAGACTTTGCAAGTTTCTCAGGCTCCTCCACATCCTTGCCGGCATGATCGAGAGCAGCTCACACCTCTCCTGCAGGCTGTGGAGGGGACCATGGAAACGGCTCCTCTGCTCCTTGAGAAGGCTCAGGCCCGAGCCATGCTGGAGTCGCTGCACGCTGTCGCTTTGCATCCCAGTGCCGGTGATTTCCCCATAATCAAGATGTGTGCCGTGGTAAAGGAGTCCGGGCACATTCACGGCCTCTTGCGCTTTATTGGGTTTGTGATCCGGGGCCTGGTGGGCCTGGATGGCATAGATGGGATTTGGGGATATAGCAGTTGTGTGTTTACCTACTCGGAGTTCATGCGCATGCACTTGGCCAATGCCCATCTTCTCGGCAACCTCTGCATTCATGACATCATCCCAGCCGAAACTGTATATGTCGGGCTGCGAAAATTGGATACTGACCGTCCCGTGCTCCCTCTCCACTCGACTTGGGCATTCGTGTTGCAGATTATGCGGAACATATCGAGGCAGCTCTCTGAGGCAAAGCCAAAGTTGAGCCGGAGGCTTGAAACAATCGTGAACTCTCACCCAGCTCACAAACACCAGCTCAGAGTTCTCACCTTCAACGTGTGGTTTGACGAAACTGAACGAGAACTTCGGACTGCCGCATTGCTATGCGCTTTGCAAGCAGCTGGGGCCGGCCATTTGCTGCTTCCAGGAGGTGACCCTCAAGGTGGCCATCGACATCCAACGTGCGCTTCCCACTTGGACATCTTCGGATCCTGGAGATGGGTCCTCAATTGATTTTCACGGCAGCGGCTACGGTGTAATGATGCTCGGCTAATGTCGCAAAGCGGTCTGTTTGCGTAGAGCACACATGTATCCTACAACTTCAGGGTAATGCGGTGCGCTGTTTATGGCGACTGAACCAAGGATCCTAGCTCCGCCAGAGCTGCGTGTTCGTTTTTCCCACCACGGCTTGCCGACACACATGGGACGTGTGCTTGTTGTGGCAGAGCTTGAGGGACTTGCCGTTGGCACCGTGCACTTGGAGTCGTTGAACAATCAGAAGCTGCGGGAATGCCAGCTTGCTGCCTGTGCTGAGGTGAGGCTTCCGTAGACCTACAGCCGTGAGTCCTTTGTGTGCAACATGACTTCAGTAGTCTCTGTCTCCCATAGGCCCATAGGCCCTGTGTCTCTGTTGGCTGTCGAGGTGATGCAGCAGTGGCCAGATGTGCTCTTGGTGGGTGACTTCAACCTTTTTGATAAAGTCGCTGCTCAACGCTGCTTGCAACATCAACTGCCAGACTTCGAGGATGTCTGGCTGGCATTGCGGAAGGAGCCTGGCAACACTTTTCGCTCACATGGCAAAAACAAGAACAGGAGCAGGATAGACCGAGTCATGGCAAAGCTGTCTACATGGCAGGCGGTGGATGTGGAGCTGATGTTTCAACAGCCCATGCACCCTGGACCATATCTGCAGGATGTTCTTCCCTCGATGTGCAGCAACTGCGTGAACCTGAACCCAGATGTGGACACCCACGCTGCCTTTGTGAGCGACCACCTGGGCTTGCTCACGACTATCGAGCAGATCAAACCCACATCCCAGAGCCATTCCCAAGTGCAGGATTTGCCAAGGTCTCAGGGTGTGTGATGTGCTGGACGGCTCTGCGCAACGTAGTTCGCTCCCAGACGCGCCCTGTTTTATAGCGGCTGCCGCATTCTCACGGACAGGCCTTGGCCTGCCCTGCTTTTCTCCGCATACCCGCTGAGCGGGGTGTCGGGTGTAGGATTTCGGGTTTTCCATGTATAGCCGATCTGCCTCTTTCGATAGATGTTTCGTGCCAGACCAAAAGGTATAGAGGCAGCGCGTGGTTCTGCGATCCTCCGACCCCTCCAGACCGGGAAATCCAAAGCTGCATGTTTTGGCAATCGCAAGAGGAAGAGCAGGAAGGCAGCAGCGTCACGATGATGACGACAAAAGTCCAGTAATCCGAATCCCGGAGCCCCAAAACACTCGACCAGAAGCCGAGACGCGTCTCAGGTTTGAGACAGAGATGTGGCATCCGAACATCTTTGCAGACGGGCGAGTGTGCATCTCGATTCTCCATCCTCCGGGCACCGACCGATTCAACGACGAGGACTCCAGTTTTCGGGTTTCGTCTCCAGGATAAGCCTTTGATAGGACCCCTGAAAGGCGCCCTTAAGGGAAGCCTTTGAGGAGCCCTTGAAGGCACCCTTACACCCTAAACCCCCAAACCCGAAACCGCCCTTAGAGAAATCCTCAAACCTCAGCCCCAAACCCCAAACAGGCACCCCATGGCCCAAACCCTAAATCCAAATCCTTCTGGAGAAGCCCGCAGTTCGAGGAGACGGCGGACGAGAGGTGGCGGCCGATCCTCGGCGTGCACAGCATCCTGATCAGCGCCGGGAGCCCCGAAAAGGGAGTTTCGGGCTTTTCGGGGAGTGAGGGCATTTTTGGGGGTTGTCAGGGTTTTTCGGGATTTTTCGGGTTTCGTTTAGGGGTTTTGGGGTTTGGGGGTTTGGGGGTTTGGGGGTGTGGGGGTTTAGGGTTCAGGGTTCAGGGTTTATGCATGCAGGGTTCAGGGTATACTGGAGGGTTCAGGGTTCAGGGTGTAGTGTGGACTATTGAGATGGTACAACGAAGACCAACCTTAGATTGTCTTGATTATCTTTCGGGTGTGACGGCTTGGCTTTAGAGCTCACGGCCATGCGTAGCAAGGGAGCGGTGGCAGTACGGTGCCAGCAAATGCAGACCTGTGTTTACTTGATAAAGCCGCTCCCTTAAGGGCCTTAATCGTGGGATTCAAATCCTAAGCGGCCTAAACCCTAAACCCTAATCAATTCCCGTAGGAGTGCATTAATCAGGGGTCAGTCCTCCCACTCACCAGCGGCCCACTCCGTGGCGCCCAGCTCTGCGAGGCCCCACAAGCAAGGAACATTGGCGCTGAGAAATCGGACTTAGTAATTGGAAGAGGGTTTTTTTGGGGAGACTATAGGGGGATATTGTCATTGACTACTCAGCCCCTTATATTCGCCTTTAGAGGGAGTAAAGAGCTACTCTCAGCTTCGAACGGCGACCCCCAAAACTTCGCCGAACCCTAGAGGCCCGCAAGCCCTGAACCAGGCATTCCCGGCCCTGAGTCGGAGAGCCTAATACAGGGGCCTTAATAATTAACTATACTATCTTGCACATCTCCCTTTGATCCACACTTTCGAGGTCCGCACTTTGACGCGGAGGCGCTGCCAAGTCTCTTTGAGATTGAGGGTCAGCTTGTTGCTTTGCCCTATCGGAAAGCCGCAGGTCCGGACGCCGTTACCGGCGAGCTCTTAAGGTACGCTCCGGGTTTTATGTCCCAGTGGCTCTACCCCCTGTACCTCAAGTCGGCGCTCCGACTTCAAGAGCCCACCCTTTGGCGCGGCAGCCATTTGATGTGCCTGGCCAAACGGGCGACAGCTCTTTTTGACTGCGCATCTTTCAGGTCCATTCTGTTGGCCAGCGTGCCGGGGAAGGTTTTCCACAGAGTGTTGCGGGATAAGCTCGCGCCCTGCCTTGCCCGCGTCAAGGGCGACCTCCAAGCTGGTCAACTGCCTGGCGTTGGGGTAGAGAGTATCTCCCTGGCGGTGAAGTCTTATCTGGCATGGGCGCGTGGTGCTGGCTTTGGTACGGCCGCGGTGTTTTTCGATGTGCGGGCCGCTTTCTACATGCTCGTGCGCCAGGCTCTCGTCCCCATGGAGGACGGAGAGCGGAGTCTTGCAGCCCTCTTCCAGCGGCTTGGCGTGCCCGCGGAAGCAGTTTCCGAACTGACACGGCATCTCAGTGTTGCCGCACACGTTGCCGAATCCGGTGCTTCGGCTCATCTCACGGCCTTGGTCACGGATCTCCTCCGGGGCACGTGGTTTCGCCTTGATGGCGCAGCCGCTTTAGTGCTCACGGAGCCGGCCAGGGGACCCCCTGGCGGATTTGCTTTTCGCATTCTCCTTTTCGGCATACGTCCGTAGCGCGGAGGCCGCACTGGATACCCGCGGTCTCGCCCCAATCATGCCGAGTGTGGCGACGGAACCGCCCTGGCTCCACTGGGGGCCCTGCCACCAACTCGGCACGGCCGCTTGGGCTGATGATTATGTTTTGCTTCAGATCCGTCGGGACCGGGCGGGATTTTGCAGGCAGATCATTGCGGCGACCCAGGTCATGGTAGAGCACGCCACGGCCATGGGTATGGTTTTGACTTTCGCCAAAGAAAAGACGGCAGTTCTGCTTGATGCCGCTTGCCTTCCCGAAGGCATTGTTCAGGATGCGCAGCTCGGGCCCGGCCTGCAGGTGCCCAATACGCTTCTGCGCACCACTGAGCACTTGCCGATAGTGGACTCTTACCGGCACCTTGGGGGCATTATCACGGCCAACCATGCCCCCTTGACCGACATTGCTTTCCGCAAGTCACAGGCGGACGCCACGTTGAAGCCGCTGAAGGGGCGCCTTTTTTCCTCTCAGCATATACCGGTGGACTTGAGGCGCACCTTGCTTCGTTCACTTGTTATTTCCAGGTTTGTCTTTGCGGGGGCGAGCCTTTTCCTGTATGCGCACCAGCATCGCCGGCAGTGGTGCAGGCATTATGTCTCGCTCTGGGGCGGTCTTGTCCGACGAACTGCTGCAGACAAGTCACCCCACAGCTTTGATGTGCTTCACCAGGCGAAGGCACCATCACCTCTGCTCGCCCTTGCCATGATGAGAGCGGTGCAGTTGCGCCGCATGCTCCAGCATGGTCCGGCCCAGCTGTTACATATCCTCCATGCACACTGGAGGCTCTGTGCAGCCAAGTCCTTGCTGGGCATGTTTCTGCTTGATATCCAGGCGGTTGCGGTGTATTGCGATGCGGCTCGAGCTTTGCAGGCTCAACTCTGTCCCGTCACGGCTCTTATCGAAGCCGCCCAGGATCACCCAAATTGGTGGATTTTGCAGGTCCGCAAAGCCGTCAAGGGTTACCTGGTTGACTTGGACCGGTGGGTCTCAATCGGACGGCCTTCTGTCGAGGCCACCTGTGTTCCGGCTGCCCTCAGGCCCTTCCAGTGCAGATGGTGCGAGGCCACCTTTGCAAGCATCAAGCTGTTCATGAGGCCAGGTCCCATGGCCGTTTCAGTGTTGCCCGTTTGCTCGCACATACGCCTGCCTGCCAGGGTTGTATGCGTTACTATCACACGGTCGAGCGGCTGCAGGGGCACCTTAAACACTCCCATACCTGTCTGATGCGTGCCGTCCATGTACTTCCCATCATGTCCAATGCACAGGTTAAGGCAGTGGAGCAAGCAGACAAGGTCTGGCGGTGTGCTGTGCACAAAGGTCACTGGCGACGCTTTGAGGCCGCGCGCCCGGCCCAACCTTACTTTGGCCCAGACTTCCCCTGTATGCCGAACGGCTGCAAGGCCTCTCAGAGGAGGACATCACTCTCGATGCCTTCCGCTCCTACCGACCTCCCCCCGAGAGCGTGCGACTCGTTTTGGACTTTGTAGAGGCTCTGTCCTCCGAAGGACCTCGAGTTTCAAGTACAGACTTTTGGCTGCGGAGGCCGTGTAGTTGAGCCTCTTTTCTTTCGTCTCACCTTTGCAAGTTTTGGGACGCGCCTTGTCTAGGCACTTCAGTCCGACCGTGAACCGTGAACCGCGTATACTATCTTGGGGTTCCGTACTATAATTTTGTGGTTCCTTACTATAATTTTAATTATGGTCCAATGGGCCCCTAAACCCTCTTCTAATTAAGGCTCCTATATTAAGGTCATCTCCATGCTACTGGATCCCAACCTGAACTCCCCGGCCAACATCGACGCGGCCGTGCACCTGAAGAATGACCCCGAGGGCTGGAAGAAGAAGGCCCCTGAGGGGCCTGAGGAGTCCATGGAGTCGCGAAATCCAGCTTTCAGAAGTTCAGGTTACGGTGTATGGATCCTCATCTCTCGCTTGATTGCAAGTCCTGTTGGGCAGTGCCTGAGGCTTTGGGATTCTGGAGTTGAAGGTGCTGTGCCTTAGATCTGCAAGATGCTGGCCGTCGCTTGACAGGTCCGCCAGCTGACTCGAAAGAGTGTGGAGGGTTAGCTGGCACATGCCAGCAACCCTGCAGAATTCGATGCTTGACACTTCCATGCAAAAAGCGCGACATTTGCCACCAACGCCCCTGCAGCTGTCCAATGTCCGCCGTGCGTTCAAAGTAATGGGGCGCCCCAAAGCTACGTGTGACAACTGTTGCCTGCTGTGCCCCCGCTGGCATCGCCACAGGCGCTTGACTATAAACAGAGCCCTTTGCACCCACGCGAAAAATGTAGCCTCAAAGCTTCAGTATGGGACTCCCAGGGGCAGGTCCATACTCCGGCTTCAACTCTAGCTCGTGAGGCAATCGCCTGTGCTTTTCCGAGACTTTTAACAATTCAAGCGGCACCAGAGTTGACGTGGAAAGCCAGCCCGAACTCGAGAGACGAGATGTTCAGCTTAAAGCCCAAAGAATAGGAATCCTCCCTGCAGGATTTTTGTACCCCAATCATAGGATCAGTCTGTTTATGGGATTTTGAGGGGTCTTAAACTTATCATGCGATCGTTAAAGTAGACTCGGACCATGCAGAGGTTGTGTTCGGTGTAGCACGAGTCAGTGCCCTTAGAATACTCCTCATGCGCTCAGGTTGCCCGAAATCTTAGGACTCGCTATCATCTGCTGACGAAAGTTCGTCAACCCTGGCAGTACGGCGAAGGGCTACAGGGCGGCTGAAAGGGCGCGCCGATTTCACTTCGATACAAGTCGAGAGGAGTTGCTCCGAGAGCAACTCCGCCTCCCCACCATGCCCAGCGTCCGGACTTGGAGACGGAGACAACGCATGGGCTCAGGGCCCAGGGGCTTTCTGTGATACGATCGGTTTGGATTTAGTGCTGCTGCAGTTGTGCTTTAATGGTATGGCGTTGTCATATCATCCGCTGCCACGAGTTTATAGCTTCCGCAGTGGCTCTGGGCCGCTTTGTCCGCTGCCTCAAATGGCTCGAAGGCTTGGACCACACGCCCCTGTCGCAGCCCCGACCTCTCATGTGCCTGAGCAGGCTTTAGGGTTTAGCCTCGAGGGCGTCTCATGTCCTGAACCCTCAAACGGTAAACTGAATCTCGGTGAACCCCTGAGTTTCCAAATTTCGAAACCCCAACGATCCCTTGCTGGAAACCCCAAGACGCGGCTGCTGCGCTGCGTGGAGACTGCCATGAAAGCTGCCACGCTCCGCAGCAGCTACCTGACACCTGGCAGCTGAAAAGTTAGCAGTTGGGGCATGAGTCCTGCTCAGGTTGAAAATAGTTCAGTATCAAATTGCATAGGCCAGAGAAGCCATGGTTTCCCTGAAGCCTCTCCCCAGCTTTATTCCGCTCGACAGCCCCGAAGGCCCTTGAACCCCAAGCTCAAGAGAACTCCAACCCCCGAGCCCTGAACCCTTATGGAACCCTTGCTGCCTTTGTAGGAGCCCTTAAGCGGGAGGCTTGAGGAAGCCTTCCAGGAAGCCTAAAAGGTGCTCTAAACCCAAAGGCTCCTGTGGCTTCTGCTTCACTGCACAGACAGCCGAAGCCCCGGCGGCGGGGCCGAGCCGGTCGGCTAAACACGAGAGTGGCACAGTTTAGGGTTCGAGGGGTTGGGATTTTTAGGCTGTAGGATTTGCATGCAGGGTTTGGGAATTTACTTTTCGCGTACAGGAAGTCGTGGAGCTTCGCACTGCAAGCACGCGCCATAGTTGATGCACATGTCTCCATGTCGTATGTCGTCGGTTTCGCATCATCATCCATCATCACCATCACCAGCAACATCACCATCGCCATCACCATCACCGTCAGCATCTGCATCATCATCAGCATCAGCATCAGCATCAGCATCACAAACACCACCACCACCACCGCC
>BGNK01003045.1:1077-34704 GCA_003297005.1 Symbiodinium sp. clade A Y106 | reverse complement strand
GCAGCAGCAGCAGCAGCAGCATCATTATCCAAACTAGCGTCACCGCAGCACCATCATTATCACCGGCATCGTCGTCGTCTTGGTGAGTTCTTTCGTGGGCTCGTGTTTGTCCATTGAAAATACACAGCAAGAGGTGCAGGGTCCCTCGATTTCGGTTGCCCTGGGGAGGACCCCACCTTCAAGCAATCGCACTGAGGTTTACACTCGCCGGCAAGTCCGTCTACTTTATTGTCATAGATCGCTTTGCTCGCAGTGGAGAGCAGGCGGCAAACTTCACTTTCTGCGACCTGCCTGCCGACTGGGTCAACAATACTGGAGGAGGCTTCTGTGGTGGAACCATCAATGGGATTACAAACCGCCTGGACTACATCCAGGCAGGATCCGTGCGAAAGGTGCTTTACCCGCAATCTTGCCGAGAGTCCAGAGAATGAAGTGACCCTCGTGTAGAAAACACACAGTAGGATCCTCATGTCAATGACCCCTAAACAAAAGGCCCCCTAGTTTTAAGACGCCCCCTGTTGAGTCAGGGCATGGGCTTTGACTGCCTCTGGATCACGCCGCCCGTGCAATCCCAGGGGCTTCTCAGCCTGTGATTTTCCGAGGTTAGGGTTAAAGATTAGGGTTGAGAGTTTAAGGGTTTGGGTTTAGGGTTCAAGGGTTAGGGTTTTACGTTCCCTTCCTGTGCCTAGACAATAGAGGCCGCATGCTCATGAACTCTTGGAGTCTAGAGGGCTTCTTCTGCGTTTGTTGTTGCTTAAAGGCTTCACGAGTGTGAACCACCACCGCCACCACCACCACCAGGCCATGGGCTTCCCAGGGTATAGGGTTTAGGGTTTTGCTTTCTGTTGTCGAGATGTTCCACAGTTGCTTGTCAGGTTCATGGGCTACGATGCCACGAACCTCTTTCAGATCAACCCGCACTTCGGTACCAAGGACGCATGCCAGGTGAGTCTGGCAGGGTCACGATTACATCGCTGCAGTCGCTGGGAAAATCCCACTAAACCCTACAACCTAACACCCTGAACCCTAAATGCGTATTTTAGCTGAGATCGCCAGGACGACTTGGTGCGCCTGTCAGCTGCGCTGCACAGCCGTGGCATGTGTCTGATCGTAGACATTGTGCTCAACCACATGCGGTGCGACCCTGAGACCTGCTGGTTCTGCAAGCATTGGGTTGCTGTTAGTACAAGTAGAGATTTTTGGTGAGATTACGATGAGACAAGAGGTCTGGCCAAAGGCGTGGCCACGCATGAAAGCAACATTGGCAACTGGTATCTAAGGCCTTTGCTGGTCAAGGGCACTGTGAACCTGTCCTCCATTGTACCTTTCAATTCCGATGCCTGGAAAGCAATCCCAGGGGGTCCCAGCTCCCAAGCTCTGAAAGCTCTGAAAGCTCTGAACCTTGAGCCCGAGGATCCTCGACCCTAAAGTCCTAAAGACTAACTCGGAGCCCTTAGCCATAAACTGTCGCCTCTCCATGGGCCGAGCAGCATTCCAGGTCAGATCCCAGGGCTTCACATGATTTCAGGTAGCTCAATGCCGGTTTAGGCTCTAGGATTTACTTAGGCTTGAGGGTTTAGGGTTTAGGGTTGCCGGGGGTCTTGCGCTTTTGGCGTCTGCAGGAGAGCCACTACCACCAGAGAAACCGCTCAACAAGTCAGAGCTTTGCGGACTACGTGGCCGCGTGGCCCCCTCCGGCCTTCAACCCTGGAGAGGACCGGGGCGAGCCTAATTGGGAACACTAGTTACTAGTCTTTACTGGGAAGATCTGGGAAGCATGCAGTTCTACCCAAACCATGCCATTGTCTAGTAGCTATTACTACTTTTGAAGGGGGTGTTTCCCTGCCGACCCACGGGTGCTTGCTAGGCGAATCCTTTCATCCCGGCTAAGCAGTCTCCTCTTTGGTAGTTCTTTGTGTAGGTCTTTAAATGTCTGCTTCCCACTTTAGCAACTCGAAGCCCTGATTCCAAAGCGTAATGTGCCAGAAAGGACAATTCTCAGCTGCTCGCAGCTTCCCAGCAGGACTCTCCGGCTGCTTGGAGCCAAGGAGACCATTCAGGAAACCATAAGCAGATATGTAAGTACATGCTACACCCCCACTTGTGCCCACCATTCTATAGTTTTGAGCGAGCAAGGTGCCACATCCATGGTTGAAGGTCTCTTCCAACCGGCTCTTCAAACTACGTATCACCCATGCGCAGTGTTCATTTATTACAGGAATAGGAGGGCTGCATTGTCGTGTAGGCACAGGAGCTCCTTCGCTCCTCATCACATAAATCAAGAGCTCCACTGCTCTGCTCGTGATAGGGAAATCATGCCTCTCTCCTTGGAGGAGATGGAAAGCCCTCTGATTTCTTATCGGAGAAAAGAGCCTGATTGATGTATTTTGTTGTGTGTTATCAGCGTTTCTGGAGCCGTGTTCCTTCCTGAAGATAGAGATACATGGGCTCGATAACCGAGTATCAGGAACATCAAGGCGTTTCTGCTTGTCTCTTTGAAGTATGGCTTCGGCTTCAGGGTTAAGAGAAAGCTGCAGGTTTCATGTAGTTGAATCCTACCGAAACGACCCTGCTCAACTCAAGATTCAAAAAAGACAGCCAAAGCCCGAAGAGAGTCTCCTAACATTTGCAAGGCCTGTGTGTGTGTGTCAATCGTCACCTCGTCTTTTCTTTGGGTTGTGGGCGAGTTCCGTGTCCTCCACTAAGTCACTAAGTCACTAAGTAAAACCCAGAGCTAACGACCTAAACGCCTGAGGGCCTCACCACAGGCTGTGTGTGGGCACACGGTCGCAGATCACACAGTGCCTCAGCCAATGCAATGAGACAGGGTGTAGTTTTAGGCGTAACCATGTCCCAGACGTATTCCGTTTGCAGGGATTCTGGTATGGACTGCCGGTTGACTGGCCTGCTTTATCTCGATTGTTTTTGTGGTGGTCGCTTCTTTCTAAACCCCTGAACCCTCAAACTCTAAATACTGAAATCACAAAAAAAGCTGCAAAGCCCCTTAACCCCAACCCACCCAAAACCCCAACTCGCACACACAGCATCAGAAGCTCGCATGCGATCGCCGCTGTGCCCCCAAAGCCCAAACCCCTTGAACCCTGAAGCCCTAGACTTAAACCCTTTCATCCCGCCCAGAAAGCCCCCCAAAAGAAGCTCCAGAGAGCCCCAAGAATGCACCCAAGGCAAACCCGAAGAACCGCACTCAAACCGAGACCCGACGCCGCTTAAGCTCTAAACCCTCACACCCCAAAGCCCCCAAAGCCCTGACAGCCCAAGACGCCAAGGAGTGCAGCTGCTTTCCGGGCAACTCCGGTCCGAACTGCCCGTCCTTCCGAGAGGATCACCTAAGCACAGGCCGCGCCTCTCAGGATGCTAGGGTTTAGGGTTTCAGGGTTTACGGTTGGGGTTCAGGATGTGGGGTTTAGGGTTCAGGGTGTCAGGATAAGGGTTTAAGGTAAACGGTTTAGAGTTTAGGGTGTCAGTGCAAATACTGCTATTAAAGCGACGACCGCCGCCGCCGCCACCGCCATTGCTACATTTCTGATCGCATTCTGCACCCGCCCACACATTTGGCCTTCGCTTCCAATGATGTTGCCCATGCCTCAGACATCCATCCATCCATCCATCCATCCATCCATCCATCCAGCCAGCCAGCCAGCCAGCCAGCCAGCCATCCGGTGGTTCCTAAGTTTCGCATTCTTCAAGCATCCTCGTCCCTGCCGTGCCATCTGGCTGCTCTGGCTGTGAAGGAAGCATCAACGATCAGACAAACACCATGGGATGAGACTTTTTCTACCAAAGAACAGGTTCGCGAGGCTTGAACACGGTTTTGCCCAGTGACCAAGCCCTGCCAGAGGTTGGCTTGGGGTCATGGGAGCATCTTAGCAGCAAGCAGACTTTGAAGCTTAAACCTAGTTGATGCTTTCAGTTGGCACGTCCATGCCTTCAAGATTGAAACACATCGAAGCCCTCTGCTTCAGCACAGAGCAAGGACTTGAACCAGAGCCACGAGTACGTTCGTGCGCAGCTTCTCTCCTTTGTGGAGGGCATGGTGGTCAATTACAGTGTGCCGATGACAATTAGGGTTGGTGTCCAATCCCCCAGCTGAAGCCCCAAAGCCCTGAACCCAGACGCCCTTAATCCAAAGCCCTTTTCGAACCCTCACAGAACCCTTATAGGCATCCTCATTTTATCCCTTATATAAGTCTTTAACGGAACCCTTAACACCCCCCAGGCCTGGATGCACTGCGCCTGGACACGGCCATCTACCTCCAGCGAGACTTCCTGCCCGAGGTCCAGGCCACCGAGGGGCGCACAGGGTTGTGGGTTTAGGGTTCTATAGGGGTTTAGGGTTTCGGGTTAAAGGTTCAAATAGAGCCCAAGCAGAAGGGTCGGGTCCAATGAAGGTAATTACTATAAGGGTTGAAGTCACGAAACCAGGACGAGAGCAGAGTCTAGAGGATGTGATGAATCGTCTTGCTGGCAGTCCATGCAAAACAAAGCCGTGCACCAAGCGTTGGTGTTGAGACTGGACATGAAACAGATATGGGGGTTTCCGAAAATAGGGGACCCTAAAATAGTACCCTAAATAGTAGGATTTTTATATTAAGGACCCCCAAATAAGGTACCCCCTATTTTCGGAAACTCCCATATCATGGCAAGGAGCTCTGTGAAGCAGCTGTCTCGCAAGACTGTGGTGATGAGCTCTTTGGAGCGAGGTATCAATCAGGGCTTGGTTCAGACTTCGTGTGCAGCATGTGTGCCGGAGGCAGTGGCTGGCGTGGAGATTCTTGGAGAGGTGGGACATCTTGATGTTTGACGTGTCAAGTGCGGAAGAAATCCCAAACCCCAAACCCGCAACAAACTCCTAAGCCCTAAAGCCCTAATTCCTAAACCCTGACAACCTCCTTGCGAGAAGCCCCTAAAGGAACCACACAACCAGGCAACCGTCAACAACCTGACGTACCAAGCGAGCTTGATGCAAGGCAAGGCTCTGGGAGAGAAGCAGCGGTTTCTAGGGTTCAGGGTTGGGGGTAGGGTTTAGGGTTTAGGGTTCAGGGTTCAGGATTTAGGGGTTCAGCGGAGGAAGCCCGGAGCTCGCACTGAGAAGGGCTTCCTCTCTCCGAAATATGTTTCGCAGGCCTGGAACCTACAAGCAGGGCCCCTCAACCCAGAGCACCGAAACCCAACAAGCGCTAAACCATAAACTCTGGAGAAGCGCATCAAAATCGAATCGTCCACATGTTAGGCGATGGAATCCGCGAGAGAGACGAGCCCCAGACTCGAAGACTTGAGCCCTAAACTTGTCATAAACTCCGTTAAGCGGTTCTGGCAGGATTTAGTGCCTTAACCCTTACAGTTTTAACCCCTGTAGATCCCTCATAGACCCCTTCTTAACGAAACCCGCAAAGGAACCCTCAACCCTAAAAACCTTAAACCCTAAACCCTGGAAGCGCCAGATCCGTGTGGAGGAAGAGGGGATCCAAACTTTGGTGGTAGGGGCTTCGGCATTTGAGTTGAGGCAGTGGGCGAACCACGGTCATGTCAACTTCTGGATGCCCATGTGCGAGGCCAAGGATGGAGGGAGGACGTACCTCCACATGGCCGGGCCGCCATGACCGGCTTACAGGGCAAGCTGAAGGGCCCCGACCGTGCGCCACTCGAGAAGCGCGTTGGAAAGAAGGGTTTGCGTAGGACCGACTACGCTCAGGCGAAGCTCGCTACGCTCTCCCAATTTGTGCGCTACTATGAGGATGCGTGCGATGTCCCCACGCAAATCTGTGTTGCACTTGACCTGAGTCAGCTCGACAGACAGGCCTCCTTGCTGGTGATGTTGGACGGTGCGTACAACTACGGCCCGCAACAGTGGTTGGATCTCTTCGCCAGTTAGCCGCAGGGGTCTCCATGTTGCCCATGGAGTTGCTGTTTGCGGACCTCTCCCATAACTTTGGCTACCTCTACAACGAGGTCGAGGATCATGGGGACGGATTCTCGGTCCCGACTGGTGAGAGAACGACCTGGGCCGAGGTGACATGGGCTGGAGGCTGCTGCGATGGCTACCGGCATGTGAAGACGGCCTGGGAAACCATCCTGAAACCGCCTGTCGTGGCTGGCCGCGGCGTGAAAGCTGACGGCACGACAGAGGACGTGGTGATCGCGTTTGAGATAAACAACCGGGTGGGGCCCATGGCCGCATGGACCACCGCCCGCGTGGCGTGCATCGAACCAAAGGTACGCACCATCGGATTGCGCCGCGGCCAGGTGTATAGGATAGAGGACCTGAACGCCGCGCGGGCTGAGGCTGGCCTAGATCGAGAGCCTGCCTGTGCGGCCTGAGCCCGACCGTGACTTCAGTGCGTTTGAGGACTCGAACCTGTCGGATCGGCTTGCCACGTCCGCGCAGAGGGCGAACACCATGGGCCATGCCGCCAGGTGGGAGACCTGCGAGACTGGGCCTGACGTGCGCGAGTGCCTATTCCAGCCAAAGGATCAGGTCAAGGTGAAGACCTCGCCGGTCGACCCAACCAAGGTAGTCCCACAGGGAATCAGCGCCTGGCCCGCCACGTGGATGGTCGAAATCGGGGCCGCGACCAAGGTCCTCAGCGATCATTTGGAATGCAACCTCATGCAGCACGTGGTGTCGACAGTGGCAAGGCACCCATGCAGTTTGCCGCGGAGGTCACCGACACCGCAGACATCGTCGCCGAGCCGCAGGAGTCCGCAGTGACCGACCAGGCCGAGTTTGACGCGAACCAGAGATGCTGGGCGTCGATGATCGCCTGCTGGACCTGTACTACAGCCAGCGGAAGAACGTGCCGATCCGAGGGGTCTGTGTTCGTGGAATCATTATAAGGACCAGAGGACCTCTGGGGAGCCGCTAACCCTCCACAACAACGGGCTGGTCGCCGCCTCTATCCACAACTACGGTGTGAACCGAGTGTTGCTTGCCGTCCTTATCCGTCGGCATTCAGGTTGATCACGAGCGGCTGGCCATGGTTCAGCACTACTGCTCCCTGCAGTGTCGCACCAGTCTTGGTGGGGGCGACTTTTGCGGGTTCGTGGGGACCGCCCAGGGGTTCGTACCGTCGTTGGCGCGGCTAGCCTGAAGATCTTAGCCCATCCCTTTCGGGATTTGTCGCACTTCCAGGAATACCAAATCTCGTTGCGCGACGCCTTGGACACGATCCGCGGTGCTCGCGGTGGAACTTCAAGGCCCGCGGCTGTGAGCTCTCAGAGGCGACCGAACAGGCTGCCGTGGCCTTTGAGCAGTTCCGGCGGAAGAGGCCGCCAACGTGACCGGCGACCACTCTGTTGCCATCGCGCACTTGCGTGCGACCAATGTTCTGGAGCGTGTGAGGCCCAGTCTTCTGAGCGACGCCGTGCACCTCGTAACCCGAGCGTTCACCCACAATAGCCTCGCCGCTATCAGCCTCGGGGCACTGCCCGGCGTTGCCGCCAGCGCCGCCTCCGCACTTGTCTCCGCCGCACACGCCGACAACCCGCCCCAGGCCGCCGACGAGAGCGGCTTAGAGTTGGAGTCCAGCCACGCGCCCAGCTCGGCCAACGAGGAGACAACTACCACTGGGATGGGCGCCTGGCTACCGACCCGCAGGAGTCTACCGACTGGGACAATGTCGCGGCGATGGGTGCGGACAGACTGCGGGTCCTTTACCTTCGGTGGAGGGCTGGGGAGGCCAGCTCGGCCCAGGTACAAGTCCAGCATGGGCCCTCCTGGAAGCGCTTCATGCAGAACACTTGCTTTACATGAATGGCGACCTCTTCTACCGGGGAGTCCGTAAGGAACGTCAAGGTCTGGGGCCGACGGTTGAAGACAGTGACGACTGAGGGATGTCTGGAAGAGGGTTGTTTTGGCAGGCTGGCGTAAATCTAGCCGCCGCCTCCTGGCGCAAAGGTGCCTTGTGGATGCTGACCTTGGGGCAGACGCAAAAAGGAGTTCAAAAAAACAACCCTAAACACCTTAAGCCCTAAACCCAAAACATTTCAAACCCTAGAAACCTTAAGCCCTGAACCCAAGAAACCTCAAACCCTAAGCCCCAAACACCCTAAGCCCAGGTCCCGGTCGTCCTGGGCTCGCCGGCCTCCTGAACTTCCCGCCCTTCTACAAGGCACCCTCCAAGTGCTTTGTCGGGGTTTCAAGATGCGAAACGTCAACCCGTAAAAGCCTGAACCCTGTGTATAAACCTTAAACCCCTAAACCCCTAAACCCCTAAACCCCTAAACTAAACCCCTAAACCCTTGAACCCGAAAACCCCTAAACCCCTAAACCCCCAAACCCTTCAGCCCCTAAAGCTCTAAACCCTGAACTTTTGGTTGATTCTGACTCATTTCAGCCTTAGCCATACCCCCAAACCCCTAAACCCTAAACCCTACACCCTGAACCCCAAACCCTAAACCCTAAACCCCAAACCCTGAACCCTAAACCCGAGACCCTGAACCCTAAACCCCAAACCCTAAACCCTAAACCCCAAACCTTAAACCCCAAACCCTAAACCCTAAACCCTAAAATAATGCTCCCTGCCAGGTCCCCGAGGCCTTCTGCGCGTATCAAATCGGTGGAGACTTTGGGGACTACAGCCATCAAGGCCGTTTAGGGGTTTAGGGGTTTGGGGGTTTAGGGGTTTAGGGGCTTCACTCAAGGTTTAGGGTAGGCCCAAAATTCCGTGAATTCACTAAACCCAACATTCAAGGCCCAACATCCCGAAGTTCCCAAACCCCAAGCTCCCTAAACCCCGAACTGAAAATCCGTAAGCCCTTAAACCCGAATTCTTTAAACCCCAAATTCAAATCCCCGAGCCCTAAACCCAAATTCCCTAAAGCAGCCATCACTTCTCTGCGAGGGGAGCAGGGGACAAAGCCAGAACTCACGGCTCGGAGGGATTGGGGTCAGGTTTGTGGGTTGGGGCTCGGGGTTGGGGCTTGGGTTTAGGGTTTAAGAGTTCAGGGTACCGGGGTTTAGGAGACGCCCTCGGGCAGTGTGGTCTCAAGCTGTGTAGCTGTTGCCGAGTACTCTTGCAGAAAGCGTGGCCACAAGCTCAGAGAGCCTTAAGCCCTGAACCAAACCTTCCACATTCAGGGTTGAGACATGCAGGCGACGTAGAGCATGATGGGATCGCGTGCATTCAGACCAGAAAGGCGGGTTGTTCTCTGAAGGATTATTTATGTTCGGGATCCTTCTTACAAGACTCGCCTTTGATCCTAAGTGTTCAGTGAGAGCCTGAATCCTAAACCCTAAAAGAACCCGCATGGAACCCGAGAAGCCTTAGGGGAATTTAGGGGAACCCCTATTAAAGCAACCAGGCACCTGGTTCGAGGAAGCAGACCTCGAAAAGCTGGGAGGTGTCCTCTCCCTGCAGCTGTCGCTCTCGGGCAGCATAACACTTCGTTCCGGGACAGCTATTATAACAACAATTCTCAATAGGAAATATCAATAGTAACAACAGCAAGAATAATGAGAAAAATGACAACAGTGCGAACAGCAATACTGACAAATTCTACGACAGGATTGCTACAACAATAATAATAATAATTATTGCTAGGTGTTGTTACTACCATTGTTATGGTTATGATGATGACGATTCAATGATGGTTATTATTATAGACATTGTTTTTTGTCACTGTTATTGGTGTTGTTATCGTTCGGATTCTTATCATTAGTCTTATTATTACTAGCATAATTGCTATTTCTCTTATTCTTCTTCGTCTTGACCTTGTTGTTTTATTTTAAGCGTATCCATTACATTTATTTTTGTTGGTGTTATTGTTAGTGATACTGTTATTGTTATTGTGATTGTCATTATGATTGGTATTGCTTGTTGTTGCTCTTGCCGTTTGTACTGGCATTGTCGCTGCTATTGTTATTGTTGTTACTACTATGATCAAATTGTTTTGCTGTCATCATTATTGCCATTATATATGCTAGCCCGTGCTTACCTCTGGAGGGGCTCCCAACCTCTTGTGTACCCAATGTAGGCTCTACAACTCAGCGCCTAGAAGGCAGACTTTGCCGTTCTAGGGTTTCGGCTTTGCAGCAGGGTTTCTCCCCGGCATGCCACTATCTAAGCATCAGGACGGGCCTCTTCGGGAACCCTGACATGCTGGGCAACTTTGTGGACAATCACGACGAGTATGGGCGGCTTGATCACTACTGCCGCCCCCAGGCTAATGTTGCAAGCTTGGGACTTGGGGTCTGGGGTTTCAGGCTGCCAGTTCGGACTTGGATCTCAGCTTTGATGATGCTTGTCAGCCTGTTTTTCTTCTGAGTTCAGAGCAATCTTTTCCTTTCGGCTGGATGGCGGAGTTTGAGATGCAAAGCTTGACCGAGAGATATGATGCAGACACCAGAGAAGTTTGAAAAAACATGTCTTTTGTAGCTGTGGGCACCCTCCCCGCCATCCGCGGATGAATCCTCAATCGTAAGCACCCAACACTTGAAGACCTTGAACAGAAGCAGCCTGGTACGAAGCTGACAGACCCAGGCCACGACACGCTCCGGATCCGGCATGCCCTTGCCTTCGCCATGCTCTGGCGAGGCCCCGGCACCGAACAACAAACAGATCCAGTGGTTCGGGGGTCAAGGCTTCAGACTTAATGGCTTTGGCTCGTTATAAGGTCGACCTTGAGCCTTATCCACCTTCAAGACGCCGGGCATCCACCTTAAAACCCTACACCCTACGCCCCCAGACCCTCAACCCCAAGCCCTAAACCTTAAACCCTAAACCCCGAAGGCATCCCCATCATCTACTATGGGACGGAGCAGGGCCTGTCTGGCCACCAGAGCCCGGACCACAACCTGGGGCAGGCGGCAAGCCGTGAGAGTTGGAGCTTAAGGAGGGTATGGAAGCATGTACATCTCTATCTTTACATGTATGTATGTATGTATGTATCTATGTATGTATGTATGTATGTATGTATGTATGTACATATATATATATGATAGTGTAGCTCCTCAGTATACAAGCATGTGTGTGTGTATATATATATGTATATATATATATATATGTGCAGACAAAAGCCAGCATGAGGAAGCAAGTAACCAACTACTCTCTACCAGCTAGCTACCTAACTTAACTAGCTAGCTTTTGTGCCGATCCTGTTGTTTTTCCTGCAGCTTGGTTGGTTCAGCCACACTGGGATGCTGCTCTGCTGCTGATGCTTGGATTTCTGTAACGTAACATCAGTACTATCACTCGAGCAGCTGCTAGTCTGGTTTCTTATTCTGATGCTGCTGGTGCTCCGTTTGACTAATGCTGCTCCTACTACCCTCCTCCTCCGCCTCCTCCTCCTCTGCCTCCTACTGCTGCTGCGACTATATACTACTGCTGCTGCTGCTACTGCTGCTACTGCTGCTGCAACAACAACAACTACTACTTCTGCTGCTGCTGCTACTACTACTACTACTACGACGACAGTGGCAGTAATGATGGTGCTGCTACTGTCGCCACCGTCTCCCCCCAAATCCTCTGCAGGATGCTCTCCGTGAGTCGCTGTGGCTCGGATTTTTGTGCGCTTGCTGCGAGGGTCACCCGAGTTGAGGTTTAGGGCCCTTAGGGATTAGGGTTTAGGGTTTAGGGTTCAGTGATTTAGGGTCCAGACTTTCGGGGTGAGGCCTCGGAAGAGAGGCCTCGCGGTTAGGAGCGAAGAGGGTTTCCGACTCGGGGTCGATCTTTTCTTGAACAGACCAAGTTGCAACAGTATTCCTTGTAGTCCCTAAAGATGTACCCCCCGGACCCTATTCTAACCATATGAAACCACTCTACCTGGGCTTAGCATCTTCACCTGGGACGATGGCCGAGGTGGCAGACGCGGTACTCGACCGATCCCTGGCAGTATCGCTTCCTCGCTCTGCTGCGCTTCGGCAGGGAATTCAGGAAAGGCGCGGCGCACAATGCTGCCGTTTTTCCAAGGTACGTTTTTTTTTAGTGGGCTTGGATGATATGTGCAAGAGCCCACTGCATCGGCACATGGCAGTCAGACAAGTAGGTTGCTCATGGCAGAAGGTCGACTGGGATCGGGGGAATGCTCAGCACCTCCCTAAACTCCCGGAGGCCCGATCCCTAATCCCGTAAAGAGGCTGGGATGAAGACTCCAGAGCCGGGAAGAGGCCCAAGGAAGGATCTATGTGAGACATGGCGACGCCACTGAATCCTTGTATCCCTGAACCCCAAAACCCTTAGATCCTAAACCCCGGCATGCTCACCCTGAAGCCCTAAACCCCTTCACCCTCCGCACCTCTCTCCCAATCCCTGGAGCCTTGAACCCCTTAGTCCTAGACCTGGAAGTCCCACCCCTACACCGTGATAGAACCTCTTAAGAGCCTTGTGGGAACTCGGGTTTAGGGTTTAGGGTCTTCTCTTCAGCCGAGGAACGGGATCCGGAAGAGCTTCGGAATTTCGGTGGGCGATGCGCAGATCCGGAATGCCACAAAGACTTCCTTGGTCTTCACGCGGCCCTGGTCTCAGTCCGATCGGCAGAAGGTTTAGGGTTTCGAGCTTCGAGCTTCGAGTTTCGAGGTTTAGAGGCTTAGGGCCTATGCAAGATGTATGCAAGATGTCACTCGGACGATCCAGGATCACCTTGACAGTGAGTGGGTACACAAACACAGCCAATAAACATAACAACCACAAACTATGTCAGCGAAGCTCGCCTGGACGCCAACCATTGCTCTCTTTACTTCAAGAAGAGCTTTGAATGGACGGGTCCCACACATTCCGGCTGTACGGACCTCCATACTGGGAACTTCTATCTTTAAGAAAGCCCCCGTGAAATCCTTAAATCCCTGAGCCTTCCTTCGCTTCACAAAGCGCAGCCAGGGCTGGGAGCAACGGCGCGGCTTGGGTGTTCCTGAACAACGCGGCCAACGCCACCGCACGGAGTCCGCAGCGCTACTGCCCGGGCCCGGATGCATCGCAAGGCGCCCATTCGGGGTTCGAGGGCTGAAGTTAAGGTTAAGATTTAAGGTTTCGGTGTTTGAGGTTTAGGCTTTAGGGTCCAGGGGTTTAGGCTTTAATGTAGGAACCTGATGAAGAAACCCTGGGCCGATAACACCCAAACAGTAGGATTCAGATAAGGAACCCTAATAAAGGCCCAAGGTTTCTAAAAAAGGTTCCTACATTATTAGAGTACCCTTATAGATCCCTTATAGTCACCCTTATAGTTACCCTTTAAAGGAACCCCTACATTAGGGTCCAGGGGTCCGTGCCGCACATCGGTTCAGGGCCCGCGAGGATCGGACTTCTTGGCAGTAATATAGGGGCCTTAGTAACTAGAATAGGGTTCCTTTAAAGGGCCCTATATAAGGGTTACTACAAGGGATCTATAAGGGTAGTATTATATGGCGGCCTTAATAATTAGAATAGGGTTTTGGGGCCCATTATGCTATAGTAATAATGAGGAACCCCCAAAATAGTATAGGTAATTATTGAGGCCCCTATAGTACGGTACCTTAAAGTAAATTCCTTAACCAGAACCCAGTCAGTGAGATTTCAGGCCCGAATCCCTCAAGAGGCGAAGCTTGGTACGATGCCCTCTCGGAACTGCCGATGAGCCCTTACCTTGTCGACGGCTGCTTCCTGGCGCCGGACAAGTTCCCGAAGGCGCGACGGGACAGAGAAGTTTGTGCAGAAGTTCCAGATCCGGAAGCGTCTGATTTTACGCTGTAACCCACCCGCATCTGCCTGTGGCTGGCTTCCTGTCCCTCTTTCTTTGCTCAGAAGGTGCTGGTGCTGAAGACTCTCCGGCTGCTTCTGTGATGATGAGCAGCCGTCGTGCCATTTTGCGTCCGTTGGCAAAATGTCGTGCAGTTCTGCAGAGATCTGCGACTCGGGTTCCCCAAAACGCACAGGGGAATTTCAGAACATTTTGGACCAATATAGACCCCGGAGAGTGGCATCCTAATTACACGGATTCCTGAGAAGGGCTCCGGGTTTTCTGAATCTCCCAGATCATGAGCTGGTAAGTTGAATTTGATTGTGGCAGAAAGCCGCAAGAGGCATCGTAAAGAGATGCTGTGCAAGAAATTATGCTCTGCAAGTTTTTAGAGCTGCAGCCTTCACATGGTGACATGTAGACTATGAAATGCTGCCGGCTTGACCATGGTGGACCCCCGCCCATTGCCTTTTCTTTGGGTGATGGCGGTGAAAGTTTGAGGTCGCAGTTTCAATGTCTGCTTTGGAAAGCAGTCAAATTTTGAAGCGAGAAAGACGACGGGCAAAAGGCCGCGTCATCCAGTATCCTGCGGCAACGTCAGATGACGATGCGAGGATGCATGTTTGCGCATGAAGACGCAAGACTTTTAGTGGCAAGTCTGCCCCGTATGTGTCTCGAAACCTGGCCACGGCAAAGAGTGTGGGTATGCTTATGTTATTCGCCTTGAGCGCACATGTTGCTAGAAACCTAAAGCTCGGACTCCATGCCGACCCCCGAACGCGGAGCTCAACGCGCAAAGCTGTCTACCCTTGAATCATACTGCGAGAGATCAAGGTCTGCTGCAGGTTTGGCTCAATGTGCTCAATGGGGAGCTGCCTCTATGAGGTGCACCTTAACAACGAAGGGTTCAAACTTCAGGAGTGGTTGCACCAAGGATCCTCTACGCTAGGTTCCCACATTCTGTGGGAGAGGCCAATCGGAGTTCACGGCCTCGGACGCTTTCTATGTTGGTTTTCCCCGAGCAATCACGGAGACATGTAGATGCTGAGAGCAAAAACATGGTCGACACTCAAAAAGACCCTTTGGAAAGCATAATGCAGCAAAGGCAGCCTCAGGTGCAGCTCAGACGGCAAGATATTCTGGAAACCTCGTTGACCATTCTTCCGGCTCGGGAGTGTTCCTTCCCTCGCCCATGGCCTACGAGGACGCGGGTGGCTGGGTAGATGCCCGCCGCAGTACCCTGGAGAAAGCCTGCTTTTGCTGCGAGTTGTGGAAGCACCCATCAGACAGCCATGAATGCGACAGTCCAAACTTTCCCCAAAACCCTGAACCTAAACTCTAAACCTTAAGCCCGAAGCCCTACGTCATATCTAGGCAGTCTCTCTGCCCTAAGACTTAAACAACCATATCTGAACAGTCTTGAGACGAGCCTGTGAGCCTGAGGCTTCAAGGGCACCTACAGCGCCTGGCTCACGAAGGTAAAAGGTGGGGACCTGCTGTAAATCATTACCAATACTATTTTGGGGGGTTCCTTGTCATAATTATAGTATAATGGATTAAGGCTGTTCCAGTTGTTGGCTCGGTTGGATCTGATCCAAACGGTTGCTGATTTTTGGGAAGGACCCTGCTGTAGTCGTAGGTGGCACTGGCTTTCTTCAGGAAGCTGCTGTTCCGCATTCTCACAGCGAATGATGGTATGTTTCTTGGGAGGTCCTTGCTATGATTGCAGGCCAGCACTCCCCCCCACCACCAAAACTAGCGCTTCACAGTGGACCCAGAAAGTCAATACTGGCATATACTGGCATGCCAGGTGATGGGGCAAAGGCGCGTTGGTTCTCGAGCACGACAAAGAGATATTTCACCATCGACTTCAATGCGCAGCTTTTCTTCTATGCGCATTCGGAAAGTGACAAGACTGTCTCTCATCCAATTCGCTTCAAGGACAATTCTGCTTGGTCCTGTGGGGGCTGAGGGCTTTGGGTTTTCGGATTTCCATGAAATATAGGTTGTCGGAAGACATAGTAAAAGTACCCCCCTGAGAGTGTCCATATAGTTTTAGTACAAAATCTACCCCAAAAGCCCCCCTTGTAGGTTCATCTATAAGGCCTAGATATGAGAAGCCCGATGTCGTGACCCCGAGGAGAGCTTGAAACTGATTGAGTCTTCAGGGGGAGCCCTGAGAGGGACCTTAAAGGGACCCTTAGGGGAAGCCCGTGTTATCTTCGAGACTTGCCTGTCCGATTCGAAACAGCCATCGCCCCTGCATCATCTGCCTACCCCAGACTCCACTATTCCCTGCTTGACGCCGTAGATTCCCAAAATTCCCTCCTGAACCCTAGGCCCGAGACCTTCAATATGGTACCCGTAGCGATCCTTATTCCTGATGCCTGTGAAGCACGCGAGCCTAAACCTGCCTGAGCTCTTTGGTCCCTTTCTCCACTAGGCCGTCCTCGTTTCTTCTGTCTGGTTCTTAGTAGGGAATGGGGGAATGGATCCCTACAGTAGCCCCTATATAATCCCCAATGGCAGTCCCCAATATCCATTCCCCCATTCCCTACTACCAGGTAGTCTTGGGGACAGTTTTTCTTGTGAGAGAGAGACGACCAGTCTCGAAAGGTAGTTATAAGTGGGGTTATAAGCAGGGTAACTATAATTAAAACCCATATAAGGGGACTTATAACTCTACTTATAACTACCCATGAACCTCCTGGGAGGGAGCGAAGATGACCAGCCTCGAAAGGGTCCCAAGAGCAGCTCAACTCTTCGACCCCAAACGGAGCGCTGACTGTGAGGATATCGTGGCAGCGGACCAGCTGCCGATCGCCGATTCGAAAAGCCAGGGCCCTCAGTGGCGGGCTTGCGATACTATGAACGAATTACTATTGTTCTTCCACGACAGTGACGACGACGCCGTGACGAGAACGACGATAACCACGACGATGTTTGCCACGGCGGAGGCAGGGGTGTGGCAACGACGACGACTGCCATTGCCACTTGCGACTACTACGACGATGACGACAGCAGCTACACTTAGCCGTAGCTTTGGCTATGATAATTCTTCGCCGTCGCAACAGTAGTAGCGGCAGGTGCAGTGACATTTCACGCGCAAGGATGCTAGTGACCGCAATGTCACGTGAGTTTAGGCATTGATCCGAGTGAACTGGCTTGACTAGGAGTCCGTCACGCTGACCTCTCCAGTGCGATACATCCGAAAAGTCCCATCGTTTCGGAACCCCAGTCGTGTTGAAGATGTAGAGGCCTCTCTCTGGTCCAGGGCAGGGAAAGAATGTTACTATAGGGGCCTAAATAACTATTACCAATACTATTTGGGGGTTCCTTATTATACTTTCGTAAAATGGGCCCCAAAACCCTATTCTAATTGTTAAGGCCCCTATAGTATTATTATGCGCATGCTTCCTTTCCATCAGGCAGTGCAGGGGTTGCTCCGTTAGCTGTACTATACGAGGCTGAATCGTTAGAGCAAGGTCTGGGGTATATAGACTGCTGCAGCTACATATGTGGACAATGTGGGAATGGCATTTCTGAATAGTCAGACCCCCTGTATTGCACCCATATCATCAGGCTGTGCTTATGTTAGGATTTTGGTGAGTGCATATTTGGCCCCCAGGGAAATTGGTCAGAGTCGACTCGGGTAGCCTGCAGGCGAAACGAATATAGCATTCTTGACCAGCATGACGTTGACCTCCCGCTTTTCTCCGGCTTTGGCTTCGAGCGCAGGGTGTAATTGGGGTCCTAAACCCTAAACCCTAAACCTGGAGCGGAAGGTCTCGGATTTCGCCTGGCTTTGCCATGCACTGCGATGCGAGGTGATCACATCTTTGGCTTCTCTGTGCTCACTGCAGAGAGGACCTACGAGCTCTTCACAAGCTCCTACCAGGCCAGGTTGACACGGGATTTAGGTTCTTTCTGGGGTTCCTGACATAGGGCCTCTATAGATCCGTTCTGTCAGGGTTCAGGGTTTCAGGGTTTAAGGGGAGAGGGAAGGGTTTCCCGGGTGGGGCAAGAGAAGCTGTCGAAGACCCTACTTTTGCATCTGTGGGATGTTCCGTGAGACGCAGAAATCTGAACATCTGCACACATGTGCTGCTGGAATCCTAAATCCTAGCATCGCCAAACCCCAAACCGTGAACCCCCGAACTCTAAAGCCTAAAACCCCAAGCTCTCGACGCAACAGCAAAAAAACAACATGACCACAGTAGGAACGGAGCAGACAAAACACTAGCAAACACACTAGACCCTAAAACCCTAAAGCCCTGAAGCCCTAAAGCCACAAAAGCCCTAAAA
This sequence comes from Symbiodinium sp. clade A Y106, assembly GCA_003297005.1. Lineage (NCBI taxonomy): Eukaryota > Dinophyceae > Suessiales > Symbiodiniaceae > Symbiodinium > Symbiodinium sp. clade A. The sequence continues at coordinate 16,731 of BGNK01003045.1, read as the reverse complement.
GCTTTGAAGCCCAGAACGGAAAACGCTAAAAACATTAAACCCCAAAGCCCGAAAGCCCTCAACACCCTAAAGCTCCGAAAACCCTAGAGACACCAAACACCCTAAGCCCTTAAATGCTCGCAAAAGACTCTGAAACTTTTAAAAACGCCCTGAAACCTGTAAAGAACCCCAAAACCCTGAAAGAACCCTACAGAACGCTAAAGCCCTCAAAGAATGCCTTCAGGATGCAGAGTCCTGGGTTTTCGGCCTCAACGCTGCTCGAGACATCGCCGCTGGGAGAGCGCCTGATGGGCAGGCGACGCGAATTTCGAAGGGGGAGAGTGCGGTGAGACCAGGGCTCAGAGGTTAGGGTGTTTGGGCTTGGGGGCTTGGGGCTCTGAGGTTTGGGGGTTTAGGGTCTTAGGGTTGAGGGTTTGGGGTTTGGGGCTTAGCGTTTCGGGGTTCGAGGTTTCCATTCAAAGGTTGCAGGTTTCGAGAGCCGTCATGTGGGTTACAAGGGCAGCCCGAGCCGACTGAGATGCTCCTGAACCAAGTCCCCAAAATCCCAAAGCATTCTAATCCCAAAGAAAATGAGCCCCGAAATTGAAATTCTAGGCCCCAAGGCAAAGGTACACTAAAACTACAGCCCTTATAAAACGCCTTCATGGAAAGCCATGTAGACTTGTAGAGCCCTTATCAAGACCCTTATGAAAGGCAACTAAGCTCCTAAGCCAAAAGCCCGAAGAGGCCGGCTCTCTGGCAGCGCCTGCTGCGGGCCAGGAGTTCACTCGGCTTCTCGTCGGAAAGCGGAGGTTTCGGTCTCTATAAAATCTTTATAAAATACAGGTCTCTATAAGTCTACAAACTCTCTATAACATACAGTGCGTCATAATTTCATTATACTGAAGTATCGTGTATATTTTGTTGTCATACTCTCTGTTTCGGAGTCAGGCAGTGTTCTGCATTTGCTGCAGGATTTGGGCAGGGTTTTTGTAGGTGGTTTATGAGGGTTTATAGGGATTTTGCTAGCTGTCTACCGTTTTTTGGATAAGCAAGTTTTCATGAAGGTGTCGTATTGGTCTGGTAGGATGCGAGGCACCCGGGCGCATATAAGGCCCGCGATTGCGAAGTGGTCAAACCAGGGCAGAACCTGGTACCCTCAACCCTCAAGGCCCTGCCCAAACCGCAGAACCTCTAAATCCGAAGCCCTACTTGGAGGTCCATGGGTTATAAGTAGGGTAACTATAGTTATAACCCATATTAGGGGACTTATAACTCTACTTATAACTACCCATGAACCTCTCTTTAACCAGGTATTCCAACTCCACTTCAGCCTCAGACCAGAATGGCGATCCAGGCAGTTGCTGGCTTGTGCGACTAAGCATGTCTGTTCGTCTATCCGCCTGCCTGCGATCTATCTATCTATCTCTGTCTGTCTGCCTGTCTACGGAGCTACCAACCCCGACCAAATCTCCGTCTATCTGTGTATACATGCATGCGTGCATACATGCCTACATACAGTACAGACATGTGTACATAAATAAATAAATAAGTAAATAAGTAAATTAATAAAAAAATATATACATACACGTACACCCCCATATCATGAATATGTGCTTGTTGGCACGCCCAACACCGAGCAATCTTGTCCCTATCGTTTCGATATCCGGTAATGGTGTGGCAGAGATGTTTTAAAGCTTGATTCTCAAAGCCTAAGTCTTCGCCTACATTTTCGATTAGAGCCCCGGTTTGTTATTTCTTCTTGCAGGATTTGCTGCTGATGCTCGGGCTGCTGTTTTTGTCGGAGTTAGCTACTGCGTGGCCCCAGGTTCTCGAGCAACCCATATGCCTGAAGCATGCTGCATGCAAAAAACCGGGGAAGCGGACACACGAAACTCACCATTCAACCCAACCCCCCCCCCCAAACTTCGAGCGATGAGCCACGGACCTTCAGAGCCACAAAACCCTCAGGCGGAGACGGTGAGAAGCGACGTCCATGGGAGCCCCCGCCTGTGGCGCCGAAGAGGTTGGATTTTGAGCTGGTTAAGCGGGTTCAGGGGTCTGCAGTAAGGGTTGGAGTCGTAGGTTCAGGGCTTAGGCTTCAGGATTTCGGATTTTCGATCTGTGAGCGGGCCTTTGCTTGGCTGGATGGGGTCTTCTGTGGACTTTACAGGAAGGCTTCCGGGTTTTGGGCCACGGCGTACGCTTATGCTGTCCAGGACCCCTAACCGCTGCTACTCTGGAGACCAAAAGCTTAGACCCCAAGTAGGAGAGGTGCCTTTGGAAGGGAACGTAGATCAGCAAGCCGCAAGCCCGCAGCTAAAGCCGCGCTGATGGTTGCAGGTTTCCAGCTCCTGCAAAAGAGGCCCGGGGTCTTGCTTTGTCTTCCCGTGCCTGGCGGGCTTCAGGGTTTGCAGTTTAGGATGACCAGGGTCAGGCGCTAAGGGTTTAGGATTCAATTCGCTTGGATTAAGGGTTTGGGAAGATGGGTTCAGAGGTGGGGGTTGCGGTGTAAGGTTGTCGGATTTAGCTTCTCCGTTTTTTGCTTTCCGGGGATTTGCACATCTAGTGCCATTCTGCCATTCATCCAGGTGCACACCCGATGCATGGCAACCCAAAAGCGTTTCTGCAAGTTTTAAAGTCCTGAACCTAAACCCTATAAACCCTAAACCCTATCAACCCTAAACCCTATAAACCCTATAAACCCTAAACCCTAAACCCTATAAACCCTAAACCCTATAAACCCTAAACCCTATAAACCCCAAACCCTAAACCCTATAAACCCTAAACCCCAAACCCTATAAACCCCAAGCTCAGACCTGAAGGCCAAGACTCAAAGGCTAAATCGCTTGCAGAAGCCTTCAAGCGCTGAACCCTGAACCCCAAACCCCAAACCCTACACCCCAAATCTTAAACTCTAACTTTAAATCTCGATTCCCAAGGATGTCCTCATGTCTTCAGGTACAGCAGGAGGTCAGGGCACCGCCGCCTCCGCCACCAGCCGCTGAACAGGTGATGGTGGGAGCATTGTGGGTTCACGGTTTAGGGGGTTAGGGGGGTTTTAGGGTTTAGGGTATCTCGGGGTTTGTGATATAGGATTTGGGAATGAGGATTTAAGGGTTTAGGATTTAGGGTATGTCCGCAAGTTTCCGTAGAAGCCCACGCACTCGACCTTCCCGGGTTACTCTGCCATAGTTACGTAGGGATGTATGAGGACCAGAGACAATAGCCTGGTGCGTGGGTGACTGGGCTTCTAGGGCTCATTCCGCGGCAGCGGCACGAGGCAGAAGTTTTGACTGTCAGGATCTGGCGTGTGAGGAAACAGCTGTGTTCTAGCCTGGTCGAGGCGTTGGCTAGCTTATCCATCCGTTGAGTTTATGGCATGCTGTAAGCCCAAAACCCACGACCCCAAACACCACGAGCACAAAACTGAATAGTACGCCCATGTACGCGACGGTTTCGTTTTCCTGGTGTATCATATTCAGGCGAAAAGCTCGAGAGCGCCAGTGCTTTCAAGTTTTCACCACGAACATGCACGCCATGGTGCAACAGACAGAAACCCAAAACCTCATGACAGCGGCGCTTTGGGATCAGGACCCCTTTGCCGCCCTAGATGCCCTGGAGGACACCTCCGTGCTGAGTGAATGCATGCCTTGGCGGGTCCTATGTCTAGTATTACACGGTCAGGTCAAACGTCACAGCAGAGAAGTCTACAAGCTCACTCTTGAGCTTACAGGGATTCATGCTGAGATTGTGGGCAACCGATGTCAGCTCACATAAGTATCTAGCATGCATTCGTTCGTGCAACGTATGCATGTAATGTACGGTACTGTACTGCACTACTGCCTGACACTAAACCCTAAATTCAAAGACCCGTAAGCCCAGAATCCTAAACCTTACGCCACCAAGGTACATATATGATTCTACCAGACTATACCCCCAAAGGGTCCACCCTGTGCAAAGATTAGACTCGTAACCTGAGGGCCCCAAAACTCCGAGGTCCCAGTAACCTAAAGCAAACCCAACCCCTGTCAAAGCGCCCTAGCCCGAACGCCCAACCCCAGAGCCCAAAAACCCTAAAGAGGCTGTCAAAAGATCCTTGACGAGTACCCGTAAAGGACAACGAAAATCTCCAGGAGCTGGCTGGGCCTGCCCCAGATTCCCCACCGGCACCTGCGCCGCTGGGGCTCCAGGCGAGGGACGACTGTGTAAATCCTGAAGCCTCAGCAAGGGTTTACGGTTTAGGCTCCAAAGCCCCCCAAAGAAGGTAAGGAGAAAGCCACAAGCGGCTAGCCCAAAACACCTTAAGACACAGCTGCTTTCAATCTCAAACCCCGGCAACCACCAAAATTTAAACTCCGGCCAGCTTACACCTCCGACAGAAAAGCCATACAAAACACTTGCAAAGCCGTATAAAACCCTTGTCAAGCTGTCATATAAACACCTTGTGAGGCTCTTCTCAGAAGCCCTATGAAGTCCAAACCCTAAACCCCCAAAGGCCCAGATCAAAGCCCAAAGCCCCTAAACCCCTAAACCCCTAAGCCCCTTCTCCCGCGAGGGCGAGCTGCTGAAGGAGGCCAGAGCTCGGGTGACGGGCGCGGCCGCCGCAAAGCGAACGCCGCAGGTCCGGGGCAGAAGAAAGAGCCATGGGAAGCTTTGGGGTTGAGGGTTTAGGGGTTGAGGGAGGGTTTAGGGTTTAGGGTCTAGGAGTTTAGGATTTAGGATTTTAGGGTTCGTTGAAGGGTTCCAGCAGTATTTATGTACCATAGGGTGTGATGGCTTGAGTTTGGTCTTTGAGAGTTTGGGGTTCAAGGGGGGTTCAGGGTGGGAGACTTTGAATTTTTGAGGTCGCGGGCGTGGGGAGGTTTCGGGTGCAAGGATATTTATGCATTTGCTCCTCCTCCGGGCGATGTGCATTCATCGTGTGATCCCATCTCATGGCTCATTTGATTTTACTTCGGCTGTGGTCCAAAGACAGCAGAACCAGCGCTGGATAACGGTGGGGATTCCAAAGGCCAGGCGCTAGTCGATTGTGTAAATTCAGACCAAGTCCTCCAACTTGCCCGAGCCGCGAAGCTCTATGTTTCCAAGCCACAGATATCGCATGACTAGCTTTGTTCGAGATGCGGGTCGAAGGCCAAAACACGATGGGTGCTAACACTTCAATCCCGTGGCCGGGGCAGGGTTGAAAGTGCTGACTTTCAGAAAAATACTTTGCACCCTTGCCGCATGCCAGGAAATTGCGCAGTCGGCGATGCCAGTGGCCCCTCGGCCAAGCAATCTAGGGTTTAAGGCTTGGCTTTAGCATTATTTATTGTGGTTATTGGGGTTGGGTATTATATCTATACTATAAGGTACGGTACCCCCAAGCCCTATTCTAATCAGTACTGGCCCCCTGCATTTTCTGCCTACCGGTCTAGCTATCTACCTTGCCTATCCACCTATCTACCTATCTACCTAGCTACCAATCAATATCCATCTATCTGTCCATCCATCTACAGACAAGAATACTACTTGGGTCAGACTTGGTGAGACGAGGTTAGATAGTTAGATGGTTAGATAGTTTGATAGGTAGGCAGACAGACAGATAGATAGACAGTTGGGCAGACCAGACAGGCACATGCACACAAACAGACCCTGACTCTGTCGAGGCACCGCCACCACAGCCGGAGCATTCCGAGCCCATCACCGCCGAGGCCGCCGCGCCCTCCGCGCCTTTAAGTGGGCCGCAACCTCAAGAGCGAAGACTTGCCATACACTTATACATAGCTACAGGAATGCACGGATACATCTGTGCTAACTCTTTAGCCGTTCTGAGTTCCCTTATTGAATGTTTGCATGTTTCTTGTTGGAATGTTGGGGGACTTCGAGGTGAACTTCGAGAGGTCTTGGAGATGCAGTGTTGGAAACTGCTCGAAGCATTTCGGTGTTGATGGCTGCTATGTAGACCCCGGATGAATGTATACCCTTATTTGTCAGTGCCTCACGATGAGGATCCCCGTTACAATCCCAAATAAAGGAAAGGGTTGTATGAACCAGGGGGTTTGCGGCACTCACATAGTCAAGGTACCTCAAAATAACCTAAACCCTAAAGCGCCTGAAGCCCTGAAGAGGCCTGAGATCTTTCGACAGCCCCAAACTATCCCTTTAACAGCTTGTTTCAGAAAATGAAGATTTCGGGTTTCCGTCAGTTTGTGAACCTTGCATATCCGTTTAGGGCTGAGAAATCAGGAGTTGGCGGTGACGAGGGGGGTTCCAAATCATCTGCCACTGCTGGCAGCGAATCCTTGGGAGAAAGCCTCCCGGATTGTAACTGGCTTCCCGAAAGTCCTCGACGGAAGTTCCCAAACCCTTAAGCCCGAGCCGTAGGCCCTAAAGCCGACACCCTACATTATGCGCTAAACTCAAAAGATTCCCAGGCCCTTTTCACAAAGTCTGACCGCATCGTCAAATCATCGGCTCTTTGCCGAGGATCGCGCCGCCTGCAGGTATTGCTCCTCCAGCAGGCCTTCAAGGGAGCACATGTGCCGTCATCGAAACTCCACCCTTGAAGGATCATGCAACTTAGTAGCTCGATTTTGATCAGGAAGTCAAAGTTCCAACTCAGGTGACTGTATTCATGGCCTTGCTTTTGGATTACTTCGCGTCCCGTGATCCTTCAGGTAGAGTCCTGTCCGTATAAACCCCTGAATCTGCGACCCTACACCCTCAACCTGAAATCCTTCAGTCCTGAGCATAAGTCCCCAAACAATTGAGGCCCAAACCAGAAATCTTGACAGCAGATCAGAAAAGGTCCGTCAAAAAAGCTCGAAACCCTTGGAGGAAACCTTTCCAGAAACCCGCGTAGGAAACCGAAAAGGAACCCTAGACCCCATACCCTAAGCCCAAAAGAGAACCCCAATGAAAGGCTTTTGCCGGAATCCTAAACCCTAAACCCCTTATAACAGCCTTACCAAGCCCAAGTGCAAATCTCACACATTGTTATAAAATCCAAATTAAGCCCGGATAGAGCCTTTGACTGTTACAAAATCCGCATGAAGCCCCTATAGAACCTTGTGCAGACCTTTATAGACACTCTAAACCCTAAACCCCAAACCCTAAACCCCCGAAGCCCTACACCCTAAACCGCAGAGGCTTAGGCATGCCCACAGCTGGCATCGCGCCCCCTGCGGGCTTCTCCAGTGCTCCCTCCTTCGGCTCTTTGCCCACGGCTTCCATGGAGCTGGGCCGGCGGGAGGAGGCGAGAGTTTGGGGTTTGAGGGCGTTCTGTTTAGGGTTTTGGGGTCTTGGGGTTTAGGGGGTTTAGTTTAGGGTTTAGGGTTCAGCACGAACTGTTTTTGGGGTTTAGAGTTGATTTTGGGGTCCTGTTAAGCAGGATCTTGCCTGCACTCCAATATCTCCACCAGGTGTCTTTCTTGGTGTATTCTCCGCAATTCAGCTGGTCTGGGCTTTACAGGATGTCCGAACCGATGGATAGATGTATTATATATATAATATAATATAATATAATTTAGTATAAAATAAAATAATAGAATAGAATAGAATAGAATATAATATAATATAATATAATATATATATATATACATATACATATATATATATATACTATATAATATAGATGGATGGCCGGTAGAAGGGGATGGCTGGAAGAAGGGAAGGAGCGATGGAGCGATGGAGGGTTAAAGGACGGAGGGATGGAGGGATGCATCTATGTTGTGTGCTACAATGTGTATCTATTTATGTATTATATGTGTGTGCATGTAAAGAAAATGTGTGTCGAGGAGTGGGAATCAATCTTTTTGTGTTTCAGTGTGTTAGTGTGTATGTGCAGTGTGCATGTAAGTGCATGTATGCATGTACCAGACCCTGGAGCCGCATACCCCGTTCCCGTCAAGCTTTCCTCTCAGGCACCTCTTCCCGAAGAGGCACCGCTGCCAGAGGTGGGCGCTGGTGACTTCTTCTTGTTGTGTTCTAAGCTCCTTGTAAGGTCTGTTGCTTCTTCCCCCCCCCCCCCCGGCGGGCGTTTCTTTCTTTCGGCGGAGTCGATCAAGCACGGACCTTTAATTCATATATTTTTTGNCAACACTGTTTGTGTCTCCTTTCGCTCCTCCCCCCCCCCCCAGGCCTGCGGTTCTTTCTTTCGCAGTGGTGACTCGAACAAGGGCATAGCATTAATGCATATCTTGAGGGCTGACAGCGTGTGCCGACAGAAACCGGGCTTGACAGCGGTCCGAGTTTGGTGCAAACGCTCCGCCCGGTGGGACTCCGTAAACCCTATACCTTAAACCCGAGCCCGCAGCGGGCTGCGTTCTAAAGCCATGGTTTCAGGAGATCTCTTGACCAAGTCAGTGCTTAGAACACTTGACCTGTCTCGCCGTTTACACAGACGTAAGCTCCGCACGCTCCGGACCTTCAGACCCAAACCCAACACAGCCAACCCTGGGCCTCAAACCCCTTAGAAGTGCCTTAGTCTCGCCGCCCCGAAATAACGAAACCTAAAGCACCCTAAACCCTAAACCCTAAACCCTCCTGAAGCCCCCTTGAACTCTTCGACCCAGAACTGAGAAAGCCAACAGGCCTGGCGCGCACAACATGAATACTATGCTACACCATAGTATACGATACACTGCGTGTCTGTACTTTTTCTGTACTATACTATACTATACTAGACTAGACTATACTATACTATACTATACTATACTATACCATAATGTACTATACTATACTATACCATAATGTACTATACTATACTATACTATACCATAATGTACTATACTATACTATACCATAATGTACTATACTATACTATACCATAATGTACTATACTATACTATACCATACCATAATGTATTCCATTATAGTGCTGCTATATGTTATCACGTTATCGCACGGCAGGTTTCTGCCACGGACGAGAACTGGGACACACCGGCCCCTTTGGGTGCAGGGAAATCAGGGCTTCCTTTAAAGGGATCTATAAGGGTACCTTTAAGAGGGTTCCTTTGAGGGATCTATAAGGGTACCTTTAAGGGTTCCTTTAAGGGTTGTGAAGTTGCTGCGAAGGCTTAAGTAGATACTGAGTAACGTAGGAACTTGATTAAGAAACCCTGGGCCTATAACCCCGATATAGTTGGGTTCATATAAGGAACCCTAGTAAAGGCACAAGGTTTCTTAATCAGGTTCCTACATTAGGGTTTCAGGTCTTTCGTTTCAGGGGTAACCTTTCGAATTTTCGGGCTTAAGTTTAGGTTTTAGGGTTCAGGGTCAGGCTCTAGGTTTTCAGTTTAGGGTTCAGGGTCTAGGGTTTAGAGGTTTCAGTCTAGGGTTTAGGCCCTAAGCCCTAAACTCTAAACCCTAAACCCCAAGGGACCCAAAAAGGAGCCCTTAAAAAAAAAACCTAAACCCCTAAACCCTAAGCCCTTTAAGTTTAGGGTTTAGGGCCTTGGGTTTAGGTGGTAACATGAAGACTGAGGCCCCTGCTCCGCCGACGGCCGAGACACAGGCAGGGCCGCAGAGTGTTTGAGGGGGGGTTTAGGGTTTAGAGTTTAGGGGCTTCGAGGGTTTCGAGGGTTTTTTGGGGGTTTAGGGCTAGGTTTTTTTTTTTGGTGGGGGGGGGGCTGTGGGTGCTAGTGACCACGCTTTGGCCCCACTCCTTTTTCGTGTTTCAGCTTCCGAGCTAGGATTACCTACATCAAGTTGGGTCCAAAGGCTAGGAAACGGAGCGATCCTGCCATATCTCAGGATAGTGATGTCTGTTGGTGGTTTCTAGCCAGTATGGTACTTGCATTCCCGGTCCGCGTCCCTGTGTATAGATACGCCCTCCACGAGCAAAAGACGACATTATGTACCGGCCGGTCATGTGGCTAGCTCAGCTGTGAGGTCTTTCGGTTTAGTGTTGTTGAGGATCACAGTCTAACATATCCCGCAACCCTCGAATTACTAAGGCCCCTGTAGTGCCAATGATGACTTCGCCTCATACGGATTTAAGGGTTTAGGATTTGGGTTTAGGGTTAACCCTAAATCCTGGTGGGACGGGCAAAACCCCGATATCAATGGCAACGAGGACCAGCAAGTCAAAGCCGTACGCACCAGAACAAGATCAGGTTAGAGATTTACCCTAAACCTTAACCCCCCAGCACTAAAAGAACCCTGCAAGCCCTTATAACCCCCCCANCCCCCCCCCCAAACCCCTTATGCAAAAGGGGGGCCCCTTGATTGTAATTGTAGGGAGCCCTAAACCCACGTTGAAGGAAAGCGGGGGCTGGGATGATGACGATCCTGCGGAGGGCCAGGACGATCCCGGTAGGGCTTTGCGTCTCCGGGTTGCTGTTGTAATGGCTTCGGGGCCATAGGGCTTTGTGGATTAGAGCTTCAGGGTTTGGGGTTTGGGGCTTTAGCGTTTTGCGGTTTAGGGTTTTAGGGGTCGTCCGAACTAGCGTGGTAGTCGTCAAGCTGCTCTTTATCTTACCGTTAAGCATTAATGTCAGCTTAAGATGTTATTTGCAACATGTTGATGCTGGGCCCAAGGGAGCTAAAGTTAGGAGTGGTCCTGGCTTCTGGCTTGGTTTCAGTGTGACATACATGAGACATCTTGGCACAACGTGCCGCCGTGTGGACTTTGAACACAGGAGCAACCAGGTCCGTGTTCACAGAAACCTCCCAACTAGGAGTTTGCGTTAGTCATTAGTCGAGCTTGAACTCGACATGAGAATACCAAGAACTCTACTGCTGTTTGACGTGGGCGTCGTTGCACGCTCTGGCCTGGCAGGACAGCGCGCCAATGCCGCCCCAGGCGAGAGAACTGGGCGCAGGGGGATGGGGCCGGGTGCAAGGGTAACATAGGGGCCCTAATAATTACCAATACTATCCTGGGAGTTTCCTTATTTTAGTTATAGTATAAACCCTATTCTATTTATTGTGGCCCCTTTTCTAGGATCCTTCCCTTCATGTGCCGTTTTGATGTCCTCGAGGAGATGCTTGAAGCAGTTTCGACAAGCGTTTCGTTTAGGATTTTCTGGAGGGAGGGGGAGTGAGAGGAGGGAGTGGTAAGAAAAAAGACACTTACAAGATCCGAGTCCAAAACCCTAAACCCTTTAGGACTCTGCACTAAAAGCCTTAACCCCTAAACCCAAGACCTGACCCTCTTACGGTCCCATCATCTGCTGCTCCCTACCTCGCCGCCATCCGAAGGCGCCAATGCCGCCTTCTTTGCAGAGTCCCGGGGACGACCTCGAGCCTAGCCATTCTCTTGTTTTTCAGTTTGGGTCTAGGGTTTTCTTTTGAGCTTTTGAGGGTTTTTGGGGTCTTCACGGTCATTCAGGGTTTTGGGGGTTACATAGCTTCAATGGCGGCCCAGGTTTCAGAGCTTAGGTGGCCCGAACCCAAAGGCTTCAAACTCAGCAAAGCTCCTAGACGTTTGCCGGCTCTGGTTGCTCCGCACAGTGAGTCTGCTGCCTCGAAGGTCCATGGTTACTTCTATGTATAGCCAGAAGTACCGTCATGGTACTCAGAAGTTAGAAGTAGAGAGCCCCACGGTGGGAGTTCTCCTATGACCCTACTTGCGAAGAGTAAGAGCCCTGATATCTCAAGTACTTTCTTGTGGCCTTAAAGTCTAGGAGCTCCTTACTAAAACTATTCTACAATATTCCCCAAAAGCCCTAGGCCCTAATCATTAAGGCCCCTATAGTACTATAGTACTTCTGAGGATGATTTGGTTGGCGAAATGATGGCCACCGATGCGACGGTCATTGGTCACGGGCCCCTCGCACCCACTTCCGAAGTTAGGGTTTCAGCGGATTTAATGCTTAGGGTTTTTTGGGGGTTGGGGCGTAGGGTTTGGGAATCCCCAGCGCCTTCCTCCTTTGCGCATTATCCGGCCGACTGGTATAGCTGTTTCGGACTCGTATTCTGTGGCCAGAGGACTCAGTTGTCGTGCCTTGCGGTGTTCAAAAGACTATAAACCAAAGCCTCCAAAGTCGCCTCCAACGTCAATACCAAACATCGCCTGAACATGCTGGTGCAGGGCCCGCAGTGCTTGACAAACTTAAGCGTTGTACCGCAGATCCCGGAACTGCAGATTTGACTGAGTGTTCTGGACACGGCTTTCTGAACCTCTGCTTGCCGCTGAGGCTGCTCGAGAATTTTCATTGCATGGGCTGCGATTTTCAGGCGCCGCAAACTGCTAGTTTTGTTTCCGGTACGCGAAGATGAACTTGGAGGTGCTTTGGCTGCTCAAGGGGCTAGCAACACCCGCCTTTCTAGAATGGTGGGGCAGAGGTGGCGATTGACGAGGTGCTGGTAGTTCTTGAAAATCCTTTGCGGAATGTTTTTGCAATGCCACAACTCGCTGACTTCGAGACAAGTTGGGAACCTTGGCAGGTCCTGGTGTGCGACGACTACGTGTGGAACACAGACGTGGACTACATGCCGATGCCCCGGCAGTTTTACCTTCCACGTGCTCCATCGGATTTTTGCTACCTCTATGTGAGTATGCATTCGGGTGGGATGCTTGCAGTAACAGGGTCAGGACAGCAAGTTGCAGTTTCGGGCCGGGGTGTCGAGTAAGGCTGCGCGCGCCCCGACCAGCCTACGGAGCGAAGCCTTGAACCCCAAGCCGAAAAGTTGTTACCCAGGTTCTTCAGGAACAACTACCCCAGCTTCGAGAAGCTCAGGACTGGCCCAGGTTCAGAGTTTAGGGCTTGGTGCTCAGGGTGTAGCGCTTCGCGTTTAAGGCTTCGGGTTTAGAGGATCATCCAGACCTTCTAGGCTTGCTCGGATGATGGCTACCGGAGACCCGGAGAGCAGCAAACCCAAGCCCCTGATTCGTCAACTCTAACTAACCCCAAACTCGTACACCACACTTAGTCCCAAACCTAAACCCTGAACTCTAAATCGTAAGTCCCTAACCCTAAACCCCTATATACACCTTAAACCCTAAACCCCAAACCGTACGCCCGGAGTTCAGAACCCTTCACTCCCTCATTTTATGCATTGCACGAAGTGTTGATAATAACAACCTAGTGTTTGGTGGAGGCTGGGTTCCTCCTTTGATCTTGGTCCGTCCGAGCTGTGGCTCGAGGGTGTTCCCAGGAACCGGTCGGGCCTTCGCCCACCGCCCGGTCCTCGGGAGCTCCGAGGACAAGATCCGTTTTCTCGAGCCCTGGCTGATCTGCCGACTCCGGAGCAGCTCAACTAACAACTGCATCACCACTGTTGCCCATGCCCTGACTTGGGTGGGCCTTGGGGCCGGTGTGTGGACTGCTGTTGATGGGGCTTTGGGCACTGTTCCCCGTCTTCGGATTCTGGGGAACATCCTACCCGATCTTCGGATGGCGATCGATCTCGCGCCTCGCCGCGGCCGCCGTTGGCAACGTAGGAGGCACTGGGTACGTAGCTTCCCGGCCAGAAAGGGCTGACGGCGGTCGAGTCGATGCAGGTGGGCTCCTTTGGGGGTTGTCGCGGATGAAGGTGCAGAGGCCCGACGTGAACATCCTTAGTATGGTCTCCCCCCCGCAGCCGCGCTGGCGGCACCCGCTCACCCAGGATGTTGGGTGGGCAATGGATAAAAACTTGTATCCGTTCGTTCGATAGACGAGGGGGCTAGAACCTGGGGTGGTGTCCATTGCCTGCACAACATCTTGAGAATAAGGTTGAAGTAGCTTATGGCTTCGTGGAGTTTTTATTGGTGACCAAAATCATCTCGCCAGGCTGCTTGCTCAAGCAATTGGAACTTCAGCTTCCCCCATCGGTATTTCTCATCCATCGTTATGGCTGCCTTGGCATCCATGTTTCGGCTTTGCGGCAAGGAGCTGCAAGCGTGGTCGGAAGAAGAGGCGCCCTGGTCGTGGACTTCCTGCGGCTTCGTTTTCGGACGCTGGTGGGAATACCCGGCCGAACACAACGAATGGGTCGACGATCACGGAGAGGCGTTCTTCGCGGAAGAGCAAGAGGCAGGATATTGGTTTGAAGTTTAAGGGTTCTGGGGTTTAGTGGGTTTGAAGTTTCAGGGTTCTAGGGTTTAGACTTGGAAGACCTTTCTCGGCTAGGACATGGAGGAGAAAGGTGATCTTTCTGAGGACGGTTAGAGTGAGGTGGAAAAGGAGGACGACCAAGTGGTAATGGTCGACCCCGACAAGGAGAGTAGTCTGGGATGCCCAGGACTTCGAATAGGAAGAGTGCCAAAGAGGAGGTTTCCGGGATTGTCTTCGCCATGTACGCCGATGGCAACTGCTACTTTCGTGCCTGCAGTCAGTGGCATCAGGAGCAGGGGAGAGAATTTATTTGGAAAGAAAGTGAATCTAGGGTTCGAAGCTTTAGGTTCGAGGGATTAAGTTGGAGTAAGGGTTGGACATCGACGAGGACAAAAACTACCTGACAAGCACAGCGAAATCAGGCACCTGGGCAGACGAGCGGGTCCACTCCGCCATGGCACGAGTCCTGAAGCAGGACGTGCTGTGCATCGGCTGGAACCCAAGCCAAAAGAAGTTCTATGACACGGTCACCGATGAGTTCCCGGGCTCCATGATCATCCCAGGTGTTGTACAACGGGATCAACCAGTATGACCTCTTCGAAGAGGCGGCCTTGCTCGGACAAGGAATTGTGCCAGACGAGCGCCTGCGACAAGCACGAAAGCAGGCCGACAAGACGGCTGTGCGGTAGACGGGCGAAAGACCCTACGAGCCACTTGAAGCCATGAAGACCCCCGTGAGGGGCAAAAAAGAAAGGCGGAGGAGAGGAGCTCTGAGGCACAGGAGAACTCCAGCTTCAGAGATGGCGACTTGGATTTGTACAAGACGTGGACCACCAAGTCCGTGGTCGACGGTGGCAAGCATGCCCAAATTCTAGCACCCTCTGTGGTGCAGGAACATCTGCACGGCTACAGGTCGCTGTGCTACTTCCTGCTCGAACAGAAGCTCATCACCGAACCGCTGACCTTCGAAGATGCTCTCAGCAAGGAAAAGCTTATGGCATATCTAAGCCACGTTCAGCACAACAACACCGCCATGGTGAAAGCGTGGAGAACCAGCATGGGGGTGTTTGTGGACCTGGCCCTGGCGCATGGACCACTTCGTGAAGGAGATAATCGGAAGAACCGGCGCCGGCAAGCCAAGAGATTGCAGGAGTGTCAATGGAGCTCAGCTTCCTCCATAGGTTTGGTGTTGGTTGAGGAATTCACCTTCCTCCATCGGTTTTGTGTCGGTTAGGAATTCACCTTCCTCCATGGTTTTTTCGGTTTAGTGAAAGAAGGTGAAGGTTTAATTTGTTTAAAAGGTGCACTGGAGGAAGGTGAAGGAACATTTTTGCATCACAGGACTGGCTCAAGACTACCCGCTTGCCCCCCCTCGTGCACGAATTTACCCAGGAGGAAAGAAGAAGTAGGAGGGGAGGAGAAGACAGGTGAGCCGCCCAGGGAAGGCCCGGGCGTCTGGCCTTATCGGCTCCGCGCATGAAGTTTTTAGAAAGGTTGAGCTGTAAGTCCTGACCCCGGCACTTTGAGAGTTCCCGGGGTCGGGCTACCATCGAGCAAAGCTGGCGACCAGCCACCTCGTGAGAAAAGAAGAGAGAGTGCCGGGCGGTAGGGTGGGGGCAAGCGAACCCGCTTAAGTCTTTTCTCTCTCGCTCTCTCGCTCTCTCGCTCTCTCGCTCTCTCGCTCTCTCGCTCTCTCTCTCTCGCTCTC
>BGNK01003044.1:74693-87009 GCA_003297005.1 Symbiodinium sp. clade A Y106 | reverse complement strand
TAAATGGATGTGCCCCAGAAAGGGTACCTGGGTTTTTTATCATGATCCATATCCAGTCATTAGAGGCAAGCCAGTCAAGTCTTGGAATTCACCAGTTGTATGTATACCTGGAACCCAAAAATGACCCTTGTTTGCAAGGTTTTGACCCATAAAGTTGAAGGTTAGCCATCCAAAAGAGGGGTCATTTGGGTTCCAGGTATATATATATACATATTATATTATATATATATATATAAGGATTATGAACCACTTACGAACTTGGATGCACCGCCAAGTAGTGTTGCTAGTGATGCTAGTGATGGGAATGGCGAAGCGGAAATTGAAGCTTGGCCATCCTNAAATGACCCTTGTTTTCAAGGTTTTGACCCATAAAGTTGAAGGTTAGCCATCCAAAAGAGGGGTCATTTGGGTTCCAGGTATATATATATACATATTATATTTTATATATATATATATATATAAGGATTATGAACCACTTACGAACTTGGATGCACCGCCAAGTAGTGTTGCTAGTGATGCTAGTGATGGGAATGGCGAAGCGGAAATTGAAGCTTGGCCATCCTTAAGACACCATGATGTTTGTTGGTTTTGAACCCAACTAGTTCGATATATCTACCATACATCCTAGTTAATCTACTTATAAATCATCTTAGCTAGCGAAATCCCATGCTGGGATTCCTATCCTGGTAGGTGCGACTCAAAAGCCCTCGCCCAAGGAGTTCCGTGCCCATCTCAGAGGGTGAAATTGCAGAGGGCGGCCATGAAAATTTAAGGTAGATTATGGANATATCTACCATACATCCTAGTTAATCTACTTATAAATCATCTTAGCTAGCGAAATCCCATTAAATCACCATGAAATCACCGTATTTGCTTGGCCAATCATGGGGCAGCGCCTTGTGATGCTGGGATTCCTATCCTGGTAGGTGCGACTCAAAAGCCCTCGCCCAAGGAGTTCCGTGCCCATCTCAGAGGGTGAAATTGCAGAGGGCGGCCATGAAAATTTAAGGTAGATTATGGANTGGGATTCCTATCCTGGTAGGTGCGACTCAAAAGCCCTCGCCCAAGGAGTTCCGTGCCCATCTCAGAGGGTGAAATTGCAGAGGGCGGCCATGAAAATTTAAGGTAGATTATGGAAATTTTCATGGGATATCATGGAAAAAATGGGATTTCAGCGAGGAAAAAATGGGATTTAACCATGGAAATTGGATCTGTACCCTCTGAGAATCAAACATGGATAGTAAAAAACAGTAGAACACCAACGATTTGATGGTGATACTATGGGGATATAGATGTATTTATTTAATTAAATGTTGCATAGACANTTGGATCTGTACCCTCTGAGAATCAAACATGGATAGTAAAAAACAGTAGAACACCAACGATTTGATGGTGATACTATGGGGATATAGATGTATTTATTTAATTAAATGTTGCATAGACAAAAATTATAGATATAGACATTTTCATGGGATGTGGAAAGCCCAATGCCACAGACTTATGATTTGGGGATGGTTTGTTATTGGGTGTACCACATTCGATAGTAGAAAACCAGCATTTTATGCTGATAANAGATATAGACATTTTCATGGGATGTGGAAAGCCCAATGCCACAGACTTATGATTTGGGGATGGTTTGTTATTGGGTGTACCACATTCGATAGTAGAAAACCAGCATTTTATGCTGATAATATGGGGACATAGTCTGGATATAGTGGTTGACCAGAACTGGGGATGCTATATGGAATATGTTTTCTCGTTGGGGGAGCCTGAAGCAAATCCAAGTTTTGCTCAGGCAACAATTTAATACAATTTATAGATATGCAAATGTAAACTATAAAAGTACCATCTGGGAGTTTCAGAGGAACATATGGAAAACCTACCATTTAATGGATCATTTTCTGACGGAAACCATGGGATTTTCCACGTTTAGCGGGTGACTGGTGATCGTAGAGGATCACCCGCAAGCATCGGAGTTGTGGAAAACACCATGAACAAAGGTCGATTTTTGTTGGTGTCATGTCATGTAGTTATTAATCTAAGAGATGTCATACTACGTATCATGATGTATCATGCCATGTTCACAGACTTGGATAACGGGTAAATTTTAACCGGAACCCCCTATATTTGATGGTAAAAACCCATGGGTTTCCGGTGAGGATTTTCCCCAACAAACCAATCCATTGCCATGTGGGGCCCATAAAAGGAGCATCCCCAAGTCACCATGGCTTTCAATGCTCAGACCCGAGGGAGACCATGCCGATCTCTGGCATCGGAGTGCCGCCTCCCAACGAAAGGCGGCACACGTGGCAGCTGCATTGCAGTTTTTGGGTTTGCTGAGTTGGTTTCTGGTGGTGTTTTTCCATTGGTTCATCCATCAGAAATGAGAATCTAGTGGGACATATGTATATATATATATNGCACACGTGGCAGCTGCATTGCAGTTTTTGGGTTTGCTGAGTTGGTTTCTGGTGGTGTTTTTCCATTGGTTCATCCATCAGAAATGAGAATCTAGTGGGACATATGTATATATATATATATTTGTATATATATATATAAATACATATGTGATCTTTGCACACCAGTCTATCAGCTTCTGGCACGATCCCCAGCCAAACATCTCTATCAGCTCATAGCAGTACATGGGAGCCACAACTGTGAGANTATATATATATATAAATACATATGTGATCTTTGCACACCAGTCTATCAGCTTCTGGCACGATCCCCAGCCAAACATCTCTATCAGCTCATAGCAGTACATGGGAGCCACAACTGTGAGACCGAAGAATAAATCCTGCTGGTGCAAACAGTTGAGTCTGAAACTGGCCTGTTTTTGGAGTGAAAACATATGGAGAGCCAGCAAGTTCCTAGTAGATACAGGATGGGGCCCCCCAGTTATAAGTTGGTTTATAAACCATTATAATCCACATTATATAGCTATAGTTATATCTACCATAAACCATTGTTAAGCCACTTATAAACCAACTTAGCTATCTTGGGGGCTCCATCCTGTAAGGCTTGTTTGAAAATTGGGTATCCTACCCCACCCCCGTTCATGAACTCACCGCCTCACCGCGTGGGCAGGCCCAAACCGTCGAAATCCATGGCCCTGTGCCCTTCTCAGATCTGGTTTTCCATGGTCATGGGGGTACCCCAAGCTCGCTGGATGGTTTATAAATGTTTACAACGGAAAATCTCTGAAATGGATGATGTTTGAAGTACCACCATTTTAGGAACCCCCCATGTGGTAAACCCAATACTATATACTAAACTAGCCATAACCATCCCCAAAATCATGATTTTTATGGATATAAATGGGTTGGATTCCAACCATCCCCCAATGGTTTTTTGGCATTGGAGCAAAGCCACATGATACTTTACCCATAGCCATGGAAAATTTCCCATTTATAGATGGTTTACCTTTTAAAAATGGTGATTTTCCATGGCTATGTTAAATAACCAGATGGTAATTACAAATGGACTAAGCCAACTTACTAGATGAATAGATTGGGAACGATCGGGATGCAATTCATTGGTTCAACAATTGGTACATGCATGATTCAACCATGCTGAACCACAATTAATCTATCAAATAAACCAGTGATTGAACAATCGTTCATCTATCACATTGCATACCTTCCTGGAATCAAACATGGCAATGAACATGGATGAACACGATCTATTTATATATGTTTTGCCCGTTAAATCCTCCATAGAAAGGCCGTTAGATTGCAAGATTGGACCAGATTTGAAGCTACCTACTGTGGATGGTTGCGAAATCCTGCATCATCTTGGATGGTTGAAACCCTATGAATAATTGGTTTTTTTTACCACCTATCAACTGGTGATTTGGATTCCTTGGCAGATTGAAGCAACAGCTGCCGCTGGGTGATTTCAAACGCAGGGCGTCTCCTATGCCTCCGCCCTTGTCGCCGCCTCCATGGTCCGCATGGTCTAGGTGTCTGGACTTCGCGACTTGGGAAGGGAAGAATTTTGGATTCTTTAGATGTTTGGGGTATAACGGTATAACCAACCATGAATGGTGATTTTATTGAGGATATAATGGGAATTTCTATGGGAATAGAATGGAATTTCAAACGGAAATATCAACGATTTGTTGTAGGGATTTAAGGGTATGTACCCTCTGGAAAATCCCCAAGTTATACTAAATGGAGGTTTATAGCTTCGAGCATCATCTAATGATGGATTTTCCAGCCATGTTTGATTGCCGGAGGGTAACCATTTGTTTTGACCTGTAAGTTATCCCTTCGATTTCTGGAAAGAAGACTTCACGATTCTTCGCTGGTTCATCCTTTTTTGGAAAGAACGATTGGAAACGAAAGGCAAAAAGATATGCAAGATGCAAAGTTCACTGAATTCGGGGCAGACTTGCTGTCTGATAGGGTACCCACGATCCATCATAGTGTTGATTGTTTTGGATGAATCCCTTTATCAAAATGTTGCCTTTACAACTCATCACGTTTCGGTCAAATCCACACGATTTCATGTCTCAAACCTCCGTTTCTATGCATGTTTGATCTATAAATGTGGTTTTTCTTCGTAGAATTCCATTGCTCAACACCCATCTTTGGATGCATCCAATCAGGGAAAGCTCCACACCTGTGATACCTGCGAAGCCAAGGCATGCGCAGCTTGCACATTCCATGGATCAACATGGGCATATCCATTGGATGGGTCTGTCTGAAAATTGCGTATACCCATAATTTATCATCATACCCATTTTTCAGACAAATTATCTATGGTATACCTAATGAGTAAAATTGGGTATACCCAATTTATGATTTTATACCATTTAATAGAGAAAATGATGGCTCACCAATGAGTTTAGAGGTACGCTAAATTTCAGACAAACCCACATCTTTATATTGTGTTGCATCCCCAACTTTGCTATATAAATGGAAAATAACCAGCCAACCAGCATAGGAGTTTTTGTGGACTATCAAAGATTGACCATGTATTGTACTGTATATTATAACGTATTATAGCATTGTGTTGATATGAGATGTGTATACATTTGTGGACGTGTTGGGGGTGTTTTGTGTTTTAAACCAAAATTGATATGGGATCTACTATCTATGTCAATGAACATTGGATTATATAATATATATATAATTATATGGTGATATCATTAATGCGAAACTGGTACTAAATGACATCAATGGCTGTTTTTCCCCTAAAGTAGCGGATAAACTACATGGTACAGTCAGATGTAAGCATTAAAAAAGAGTTTGAACTTGATGTTTATGGCGATGTTTCATAACCAACTATAACCCAAAGCTGGATCGCATACTAATAAACGTCTATGATATGCTAAGGTACGATTTGATGAGATATGATATGATGTTGATGATTGACCTTCCCACAAACGGTGATGGTCATCCCCCTTAATAGAGGTTAGTATGCCCATCACAAGGAACTAATGATGGTGGAATGACTACTGCAATGAGTTTCGCCCCCAGTCATGCGTGTTTGCGAATATAGTTTGACCCCATCATTTACTTCGATATATCTACCATAAACCCAAATAAGTTCATTTTCATAAACTAAACCAACTTAGCTAACAAACTGGGGCAACACCTTACAGTAATTTATGTCTTCCAAATTCATGATTTGATATGATCTACATAGTGGAATTCATATTGATACAAGCCCGGCATTGTTATAATGTAAGGTATGGGTCAGGCACTGGGGTCCACATCCGTTCCATTCGCCAGATACAAATACTGCAGGTGATCCACACCGTTCCATACACATAGATCATCGGGGAACCCGAACAACGACCCATATCTAATTTTTGATTCATGCCCATATACACATACGAACCGCAAAAACACAGAAACGTAAACTACCACAGTTTTCCACCCCAAAAAAACATGCTTTTCTATCTGTCGTCTGGCTGCCGTATAGTGAGGGTTTTAGCCAACAGTCAATGGGTATATCGGTAACGATTAAAAGGTACTGATGCATTGGTAACTCCAGACCCCCAATAGATGCATGGTTTCTTATTAGACGAACTACAGTAGATACACTCAATTGAAGGTCGAGATGTCATATATGAGAATGTGCCAACACCTTTCATTTGTCATAATACTTGGGGATGAACATCCAGTGTTTTCAGGTGTTGATGTTGGCTAACATGACCCATCCGCATCCATCCAACATGACACGTCCGGAATTCCTCAAAGGACCTGGAGCTGATGGCCAGAGCGTAGTGGGAATATAGGTCTTACAATACCACCCCTTCAATTAGCGACCCTGGCAGGGGATGGAAGACTATCTTCCTCTAAAAATTGCTAATTCGCAGGGACTATGTGAAGTTGGGGGGAAGCAACACATTTATGGTGATATTTTAGGAGATGTATGGGATTTCTGCAAGTTATCCTCAGTCTTTTGGGTTTCAAACCATCAAACATGATCAAAAACGGGGAGTTCACTTAGTTAACCTTCACACATGGAAGGCTATTTAAAATTTAAATCTATTGAAGCACATTTAAGCTATGAAACCAACCATTTTCTCTAGACTTTGCCTATTTTGAAGGTCCATAAGGTCCGAAAGCTGCCCTTAGTTGGCATGGAAATCCTTGCCTCCGTCAGGCCCGCGCAGAGAAGGCGAGCAACCCGGGTAGCCCCCATGTTAGGACAACCCCCATATTTATCAAGTTTGATATACATAGCACATTATGTACATATATATATATATATTTATATGTATAGATATGATATATGAATATATATATAGTCATATATATATATATATAGTCATATATATATATTGCCATACGGTATATATACATATAAGTGATATTTGATTTTGATTCATGAATATCATTTGGAGTCTTATGAAAATGTCGCAATATATATAATAGTAGATATGCAAAATACTTCATCAACATGGTCATGAGAATCTTCTACCCTTAGATAGAGAGAAGCGTAGGAAAGCAGGAAAGTATGCGGCAAGTCCATCTACACCATCCCTTTGATTCATTAGTTTTATCTTTTTGGAAACCCCAATAATGTATATATATATATATATATATATATATATATTATTTTGTTATATTATATTATATTATACTATATTATATTATATTANCCCTGAAATAAATGGAGGTTTGTAGCGGGGAAACTCATGTTTTTCTATGGGCCATTTTCCATGGCTATGTCAAATAACCAGAGGGTAAATGTATTATTATTTACGTATATATATATAGATAGAGAGACAGAGAGAGAGAGAGAGAGACAGAGACACATATATAGTAGAATAGTAGATATACACATATTCTGGTATATATATATGTATTGATCCTGGTGTACGAACCAATTAGTATACCTATAGAGACTGACATGTGTATTACATACATATACTTATTCAGTTTCGTTTTTTCGTCTTGGTGGACCAAGTTCNATTAGTATACCTATAGAGACTGACATGTGTATTACATACATATACTTATTCAGTTTCGTTTTTTCGTCTTGGTGGACCAAGTTCTCCGAGGTTAAAAGCCAACTGGTGCAAGTTCTCACCCAGGTGGAGAATTAACGCTTAAAAGCTGGCTTACCGCTGCACCGGGATGCAGCTCCTATGACTGGCCGTTGACGGTTCTTTTTGGGGGTTTCCTATGGGGAAATTGTGGGAATTGAACCAATGAACATGTGATACAATGGGATGCAACTCTTAAGTATTCAGATGAGTTATTTAAAGATTTGGGATATCATTGGAGACTGGTGTAAAACCAACGAAGTTATGACTATGGGAATTTGCTGGGGATATAATGGTGATATAAAGGTTGAATCTGGATTTGCTGAGTCAATAATTTTTGACTTGTCCAAGGGGATATCCAGAGGGAATTGGCAAACTATTGTGAATAGTCTTTATTTGCTTGGGGCCTCTTAACGAAATCCGACTTGTTCAAACGCGGAGATGTTGATGATTTTATCGCTTTCATGAATGCTTTCATCCATGGTTTTCGTTGTGCACCAGAGATTTCCGAAAATCTGGGTACAAGCTGGATGCTTTCATGGGACTCTCGGACTATCCCAATCTATTTCATGACTGGGGGAAGCTCCCCATGGAAGCTCCCCATGGAAATCCCCATGGAAATCCTCCAAAACTCACCGGGTCACCGGCTGCCAGGTGGCGGTGGGTGGCAAGATGATCTCCCAAGCGGCGCAGTCCGATGCCCTGCGGATGTTGGAAAAGTTTGGCGCCAGGTCCGACGGCCTTCCGATGCCGACCTCCTCGGAGGCCCACATGGAATTCCCTCAGGGTGGTGTTTTTTAAAGGTTTACCCTCTGGTAAACGTTTACATAACTATGGAAAATCACCATTTTTAATGGGAAAATCCACTATTTCTATGGCCATTTTCAATAGCTATGTTAAATTACCAGAGGGTAATTCCACTGGTTATGACATGTTATGACTAACAAACATAGCCATGGGATAGATGGCCCTAATCGAAATAGATGGCTTACCGAACTGAGAAATGGTGGATCTGTCCATGGCGAACTGTTAAAGAACCAGATGGTAATTCTACAGTTTTTAAATGTTTAAAGAGGACATAGCGACATAATTAATGCGGTTTCCTGTGCTTCACTGTAGATCTTCGCTTAAGATCAATGCATTGACATAAGAGTTGCGAGGATCGCAATGATTTTGACCTGGGATACGGCCTGCTGTTGGTGCACGATTACCCTCTAGGAATTTACGTAACATAGACGTGTAAAAATGATCCAGTTCTAGATGAATTTACAGTTGTTTGTTCATATGCCTATCAATATAACATTATACAACCATTGCTTCCATTAGTCCCATTAAACCANAATGATCCAGTTCTAGATGAATTTACAGTTGTTTGTTCATATGCCTATCAATATAACATTATACAACCATTGCTTCCATTAGTCCCATTAAACCAGTATTAAATCATTATGAAAAACCCATGAAAAACCATTGCTTCATATTGCTTCATATTGCTTCCCAGTTTTGGGTTGCTTAAACCCCATTACTTCCCATGATTTTTGCATCGCCCAAAAAGTAGGTGCGAACATTGCCATCNATTGCTTCATATTGCTTCCCAGTTTTGGGTTGCTTAAACCCCATTACTTCCCATGATTTTTGCATCGCCCAAAAAGTAGGTGCGAACATTGCCATCGCCACAGCAGAAGCTGGCTTCGGGGAGTCAGGCGACCGCGAATAGAAGGTGTGTTAAAACATGTACACAGTACATGTATACAATATACATATTAATGATCATTAATATGGTACAGTATTAATTAATTAATTAATATACTGTGCAAATCATCATGTTTNTATATATATATATGATTATATGATTATATGATTATATGATAACGTATATGGACATGTCATGATGTTATGTACGTGAACATGTTTGTTCTTTCTGTGTTTGTGCACCAAGTCGTGCGTGACGAGTTTTCCTTCTGTTCGTGTAAAAAATGGGATACATGTGTTAAAACAGCATTTTTGCCAGATACACCAGCAATATGATGGGTATATATTGGGCTTATGGCTTTTTAAATGGTTTTTATTCGATGAACCGTTGGAGTTTGGATATGTTCCCTCAATTTTTCAGAGACAAGCCGTTCAACAACCAGCTGCTCTTTTCATGAATCTGGGTAAATTCAGGTTAGTGAAATATGATAATTTACCGAGATGAATGCAGGAATGGAACCACAGCGAAGGGAAGGAGGAGACCGGTCGGGGAGACCAGACTGCGACGCCGCGACGCGAGTCGTCAAAGAGATTTCGTCTGGAAAATCCACATGGAATGGTGGGATTCACTCACAATCATTTTATGGGGAAATAGTTGGGGATACCCTCTGGTAAATGTTAAAAAAAAACTATGGAAAATCACCATTTTGAATGGGAAATTCAACTATATAAATTCAACTATTTCGGCTGGGCCATTTTCAATAGCTATGTTAGTTTACCATAGGGTAATAGTGGGACACCATTTTATGGGGATACATTGGGGATAATAGTGGGAAATAATAGACATCAACATGAGATGGGTGTGTCTGAAAATGCGGTATGTTCCAAAATGACCATGTGCATAGGGGGATTGATGATTGGCCAGCAAATGGGATAGAATGGAATATATATATATANATATATATATATAGCCAAGACGTCTATGTAAACCTTCGATGAGCACTTCAAGACTCTAATGCCACTGCTGGGGATATATACAAAGCATGGCCAAAATTATTTTATTGCAGAATTGAAGAGTATGGGCTATGTGTTGAGCTGCTGTCAGGAGTGGAAAGATTGGAATGAACGGAAACGGGGCGATTGGAGTGGGTTCCCGTGGCGTAAGCAGGACCAGGCTGGAAAAGTGGAGGGAGATCACAACAGAAGGAGGTAAGGTGCCATATCATTGATCATGCCCAAAATTCCATGGAAAAAATATGCAGACACGTTGGGCGTTTGTGTGGTGATGTTCTTGTTTGCCTTTTCAAACGCATTTTACCTTCAGCTACTTGTTTGCAAGAGACGTTGCAGAACATACCTTTGATTCCGTGGGCATCATTCCCTGAAAATTTCTTGGTTTGCGAAGGCTAAAGGCTAGAATCCTTCCAGAGGTGTTTCTAGCACCCTTGCGGCACCATGCACACTACACAAGGGCTGGGTTTGATTGCCTGATTGCCAATTTGCCAAATCGTGCAAAGGCATGGAGCGAGTGGGACGTCAAGGAGGAAGCCACGTGGGATGCCAAGACGGAAACTATTTGGGATGACAAGCAGGAAAGCACGTGGGACGTCAAGCAGACAAGCACATGGGACGTCAAGCAGGAAAGCGCGTGGGGTGTGAAGCAGGAAAGCACCTGGGACGTCAAGCAGGAAAGCACATGGGATGTCAAGAAGGAAAGCACGTGGGATGTCAAGGAAACTACGTGGGACCCCAAGAAGGAAACTGTTTGGGATGTCAAGCAGGAAACCACGTGGGACGTCAAGAAGGAAGGCACATGGGACGTCACGAAGGAAACCACATGGGACGTCAAGAAGAAAAGCACATGGGATGTCAAGAAGGAAACTACTTGGAACGTCAAGCAGGAAATCACGTGGGACGTCAAGGAGAAAACCGCTGGGTTGAGCTGTTGGAGAGTTTTTTTTCGTATCTGTTGGTTGCCTTGAAATTTTGGCCAGATGGCGGTCATTGACCATAATGCTTCACCAATTTAGGTTTCAAACAATGGATTGGACATTTCATATGAAAATCCATGGTTTCCTGTCGATTCTTCCCTTAAATCATGGATTGGGACCGCAGTTTTTCGGGAAGAATGTAGTGTTACCCGGTTCTGAAAAACTTTGGACAATTTCACACAATATGAATCAATATGATACCTGTCATTTTCCAGGACCACATTTGGTGTTCCATTTTTTCAAACATTCAAAAGCGGTAACACAAAGCTGTCATTTGGGCCCGTCCAGGAATGGTCGTGGACAGGACAGTCCCAGGACGAAAACAGCCAGGCCAGTCAGCGGCAATGTCATCATTGCTCGGCATGTGAAACGAAACCAACAGATGTACTGGTACGAATAAATATGAATAAATTAATATTGATTGAATATTTTAAACAGGATCTTCGTTGTTTTCAAGATCATTCTTAAACATAGACTGTCTTTGCTTGAAGTCAATTGACATTCGCCCATCAATACAGGCGCAATCGTGGAAGCACACCGAAGTCAAGGCAGAGGTCTGACCGTCTGAGTGTCAGTGCAATCTGAAGTGGGTCCCTCAAACGTGCCAAAGGTTCCTGCTTGGGGGTTGTTGTTCAGCGATTTTTCTAGACTTTCCTGTTTAGCTAGCTGGATCCTCAACTGCAAGGCAAACGGTTGAATCAAGATGATGTGTTCCTAAATTCCTGTGCTCGTTTTTTTNTCAGAATTGCCAGTTTTCAGTATACCATATACAGTACCCCAGGTTTTTTTCCGCATGTGAACACGCACTTTTTATTTCAGAAAACGTTGCGATCTTGATGGCAGATTGATGCTGCCTGGTGCTGCAGTTGGGATCATGAATTTTACAACTTGGGAGAATTGATCCCACCAACATCATGGCCTCGTTTTTTCATGTTTTCTCTATACCTACTTAGGATCCTATAGGTATACTTAACTGCTTAACAAAACCGAAGTAGAAGTCTGCTTTCCCGAGTTTTTTCCATGTGATCTTTCTCTTCCATGACTTTGCTTGTCCAGGAGTGGAAAGACTGGAGCGACTGGAAGAAAGATTGGCAGAACTGGGAGCCAGAGACCTTGAAGACATGGCCGG
>BGNK01003044.1:49693-69693 GCA_003297005.1 Symbiodinium sp. clade A Y106 | reverse complement strand
AATCATAAATCAACTAAATCAACTCTCTATCCAAAATTATGTGGTTAAACCTTCATATTTGTTGCTACACATCGCAATTTTGGGGTTTTCGAATATCTCGCTTCCGAATTTCTGTCGCGATCTCTCAGCACGGAAGGAGCTCTCCTTGCAACAAGATGCCTGCAGAGACAACTCAGAGGATCCAAGTGATGTGGAGACCGAGGCCTTCCCTCGCGTCGGGAGACCCACCCAGGGGACTGCTTGTTGCTGCCTTGGGGTCTTCGTTGTTTTGCTTGGCCGTGGAAGGGGCCATTGAATCATGCCCCGGATAATTCATATCCCTTTTAAACCACCG
The DNA here is from genome assembly GCA_003297005.1 of Symbiodinium sp. clade A Y106. NCBI lineage: Eukaryota > Dinophyceae > Suessiales > Symbiodiniaceae > Symbiodinium > Symbiodinium sp. clade A. The sequence goes on along the minus strand of BGNK01003044.1, from coordinate 69,359 downwards.
AAACCTCTTATTAAAAGGGGGATTCATTGAATCTGATGTTTGATATTTTAGTGATGATAAATGATGATAATATATGATAATGCCATTGCATGGCTATTGAACATCATTGAAATATCATAGTATTTTCAATAGCAACATTGTAACATATCAATAGCACAATTGATGATAATGATGAAGCAGTGGATATGATGCTATTGAAGATATACTATATTTTCATGAAGATGATGATGATGATGACAGCATCCATTGAAAATGGTTCCTCCATTGAGAAAGCCATGGTGTCCGACTGCCCAGGTCCCAGCCCCTAGTAATGCATACGAAGCTTACGACTCTGTCTATGAGTTGGTCGAAGAAGAAGAGCTGGAAGAGCCTGAAGAGCCTGAGGTCAGAAACATCCAGAGATTTCGGGCATTTCGGACTCAGAAAACACCGTTTTCTCAGAGATTTGGGTTGATTTTCAAACTGGGAAAAGGGTTTTTTCCAATGCTCAACGGGGTGTGTGTAGCAACTATTCCTGAAGTTGCTGAGTCGATGATGAAACTATAACGAATTCATGGGCATCATGGGGATTCAACCGAACCCCCAAAACATAGCGCCAAAGAAATCGTAGCTGAAGGGCTCGTAGCCGGGCTTAGTAACAGTAACTATACCCACCACTTAAGGGTTGAACAAACCATCACTGACAGGCTTACCAAAATTGGGGTGGTTGGATCCCCACCCAAATATGGGTTTCTCCGTGACCCCAAAATCCAGCGACTTTGAAAATGGTTGGTTTCCCCTTCAATGGCCACAAATAGGAGGCCCATCCCTCATTTTTGGACCAAGAGATGGCTGGGTTGGAAGTTTCACCGAAATTGCAATGGGAAGCTGATGGTAAACTATATGGTGTTCAAGAAGCAACTCTATGGTTTGAAAAGTCGTGTGCGACTGAATCTTCTGGTTCATCATCAATGATCCAAAATATTCCAACGGCCCCATATCCACAATTGAATGTGAAACCCCTATCTACTGTAGTGCTGTTGGTTTTTGGCGATACCCTCTGGTAAACTAACATAGCTATGGACATGGCAATTCACCATCTTTATTAGGTAAATCAACTATTTTTATGGGCCATGTTCAAGTACATATATAATTCATGATATTTGATGATATATTGGAAATCATCATCAATGATCATCTTGAAATTACCAGAGGGTATCCCTATTTTCGATGATTTCCCTAGTCTCTCGACTCCTCAGCTGCTTAACTCCGAGGCCATGGACGTGGATGAGGTCGTGAAAAGGAGCCGCGAAATCCTGAGAAGAGCGCGTGGTGAGGCGCTGCTGTCGCTTTTGTCTCCTTCAATGGATTGGTTGGAAAATCTACAGGAACCCATGGGATTGTCCAACGAAATATCGATGGTTCCTCTAAAAATTCATCATCAATCGTAGATTGTGATAGAAATCAAAGACATTGGGCTTTGATTTTGTCCGAATTGCAGGACATGGTTAAAAAGGGGTAGTTGTTGCTACGGTTGGCTACTGTAGTTAGGAATGTCTCCATGTTTGCCCGTTTATAGCCCCGTAATACGTCATATGACTTCATATGATATCTTACGGATCATATGGTTTGTCTTTTTTGTGGGTATATGATCCCAATTTATGGATGGTCAGTCATGGGATGTCGGGGGGAACATGATCAAAAGCACCACAAGCACCACGTTATCACGTCGACTTGGCAGGTGCCACAGAGAGGCGCCACGCTGCCGCCTGGGCCATGGGAATTTGCTCACAGCCTTTGGTAATTACTACGTCAATGTTTTTAATTCATGTTTTTCTCGAATGCAACATGAAACTTTTTTTCATGTTGTTTCGCCTGACACACTTAGAGTGTCCAAACATGTCCACTGTTGGAAGGGTTGTATACCATTACATCTCCCCATCCTATTCCATGTTGATTGGTTCAATTCCCATTTAAACCTCATCAAACATAAAATCATGAAATCTGACTGGATTTATATGTCACCATGAAATTTCATTGGAAAATATACGAACATATACTTTCCATTCCCATGACTCATCAGTTTTCCAGGCAAGCGCGGTCGAAGTCCTTTGCCCCAGGATCAGACGGCAGTAACCTGGGGAACCCCAAGAACTGCTGGTTGATGATGAATTATTCCAAATTTAAGATATCGTTGTTTTTGGATGTACCCCAATCCTATGAGGTTGCAAATTGAACCAGAATAACCAGATGATAATTGGGCTGCTCATGTTATAACTTGAGAAATGGTTTTGTCCCAAGATGAGGCAAGGTGCCCCATTCCATCCACTGCGCGATCATCATTTTACCCATATGATATAATTTTGCTCATCCCCCATCATTTTTGCCATGATAATCATGATCCAAGATGGCCATAGAATTGGCGTTTTTCAGGTCATTTTTGGGGCTTCCCCATGGGCAACACCCCAGGTCGCCGCCTCCGCGTCAGGAGCCACCCTATCCACCGCCCAAGAAGGGCCGCACCGGACGTCGCAGCTCCTTGCGCTCCGGGCCACGACGGAAGGGGAAGAAGGGCGGCGTGGACGACTCGAAGACGTGCGCCGTTGACATTCGCAACCTGCTCTACTCCCAGAAGTCCTGCAAGGTCGGGCTGCCCTGGGCTGCCGGGAGTGGGGAGCTGGGGAGCTTTACTTCAAAAAGACATTGGAATTTCACGAAAAACAGCACTGGTTGCTGGTTGCTCAGCATGAAGGTTGGTTGCTGCGAGTATTCCAAAGTGTTGGCGGAGAAATGAACAACATAGGGATGGTTCTATGAAGTAATGACATCTGTTTGGTGGGTTCAAACATTTTTTTATGACTTTCCATATATTGGGAAGAATAATCCCAACTGACGAACTCCATCATTTTTCAGAGGGGTAGGTCAACCACCAACCAGTCAATATCCGGTAAACAACACATGACAATGGACAATGCCCCGTTGAGTTCGATGATTTTCGCTCGAAACGTCGGCGAGTTCAGGGATTTCCCATTGGATTAAAGGATGTTCCAGGCGATCTCCCAATGTAATCTCCCTTTGAAAAAGCCCCTAAGTGCTCAACGTTACCGCTATAGTAAATCGCAAGCGTGTATCAGAACATGAGATAGGTCTCATAACCTCAAATGATCATTTTTTTATGCAGTAATCAGTAGGATATCCATGGATATCCATCTTGATCTTTAAATCTTTGATTACAGTACCATCTGGTTATTTAACATAGCCATAGAAAATCACCATTTTTAATAGGTAAACCATCTATCAATGGGTCATTTTCCATGGCTATGTTAAATAACCAGATGGTAACTTGGTCATCTCCATGGCAGGACACCTTCCAATGTGGCCGCACCGTGGATCAGCTGGTGAAAGACCTCGAGACGGGCAAGGTGGACATCTCAGCGCCCTTCCTGCGGCTGACGGTCTTCGAGACCAGAGATGAGAAGAGTCGAAAACCCGAACTGCCACTTGGCCCATGACAACAAGTGGCGTACTTGGTGGCAAACTATCCCACTTAGTAAGTCCCAGAGGATCTACTGTATGTATGCTATATATGGTAACATGGATCCCATCAATATACCTCCAATGTTAGCATATATATATATANGGCGTACTTGGTGGCAAACTATCCCACTTAGTAAGTCCCAGAGGATCTACTGTATGTATGCTATATATGGTAACATGGATCCCATCAATATACCTCCAATGTTAGCATATATATATATACCATACATGGATCCTATGGGAGTGGGTTATAACCCCAGTGATTTACATGGGATAAGTAGGGTTAATCCAATAATTAATCCACTTATAACTGGGGTTAAAACTCACTNTTTACATGGGATAAGTAGGGTTAATCCAATAATTAATCCACTTATAACTGGGGTTAAAACTCACTTACGAGCCGCGGGATGAGCCAGCAAGTAGGTGATGTGACATCCAAGGTGAAATCCCTGAACTGAATTCGGATTATAGATGGCCCATAGATCTATATAGATCTGAGTAAACTCAAATAGATGTGGTATAAATGGCCCATAGAAATAGATGATTTATTAATTTTTGGAATGGTGATGCTCTATGGCTACGTTAGTTTATTGGAGGGTATACAAAGTGTTTGATGAGGACTTAGGGTCGTAGTTCCATTGAACCAAGTGAAAAAAATCACATTATTTCACCACAGTTAGGGGTGATATCCCAACTTTATGGTTTATTATACATACGTATAATGACGTTTAACCCATATCATGTTTCTCGGGTATATCCCTTTGTAATCCAACTAGGTGATTTCATGTTATTTCATAATATGTCATATAGTTATTATCCAACATTGACAAAATAGGAGTAGTGGTCATATTATCAGATTGGTAGTATAGTTATTTCAATATCTTATCCAACATATGGGATTATTGGCAATATTATCACATTATCACATTGGTAATAACCACTATTTTCTTGCTTATTATCACATGTTCTTACCCAAATGTGGCCTGCTTCGCAGTTCGCAGTTCGTGCCACGGCTGTTTTTTGTGTGTCCGAGGCGCTGTNACTGTTGGCGTTGAAGGCGCGGTTCGTTCGTGAACGAAGACCCATATGGGCCATCTGGGGCTTTACATGGGGATACCTCAGCTGGATGGTTTATTGTCTAGAAGTGGATGATTTGGGGGTACCCCCATTTCTGGAATGTTTATTGAAGTTCATTTCATGGAAATTCCCAGAACTTGATGATGACTGGGGGTACCCCCATGGATTGGAAACCTCCGTATGAGTTTGTCAGAAATTAGGGTACCTCAAATCCATTGCTGAAACATCATTTTACCTAGTATAAGTACCATTTGCCATTTGGGGGCTTTACACCATTTTCAGACAAACCCATAAAATGTCGTTTCTGTCCCATGATTCTTCCACTATGTCCACTATGTGAAGCATTCTGTTTATTCGGTAAATGGCTATGCTATCCAGCTGCTATCCCTACCATATCGATAGATATAGGAGCCCCGTATCTCAACTTATGAGGTGAGCTCACAAGGGTTGTACCCAGAAAACTAACCCCAACTGAACCCCGTACAGTATATTGTTTTTCAATGGGTTTCCAATGGGGTTCTCATCTGGTTCATGGTTTCAAAGATGCATTGTTTGCCACCATGACATTGGCACTCTGAAACAATTTGACGTAGCTTTGGGATGGGTTTTCTCACCAAAGCACGATGAAAGGGGCTTGCAGTAACCACAATCACTTGATGTTGGTTTGCCACTCTGGTTGGTGGTGACTGGAACCATGGAATTTTGAATGACTTTCCAGATATTGGGAATGTCATCATGCCAACTGACGNACTTGATGTTGGTTTGCCACTCTGGTTGGTGGTGACTGGAACCATGGAATTTTGAATGACTTTCCAGATATTGGGAATGTCATCATGCCAACTGACGAACTCATATTTTTCAGAGGGGTAGGTCAACCACCAACCAGCACTTGTCATATCATTCACTGTATGTCTAGCCACTCAAGCAACCCCTTGCCCCTTAGAGAAAATGTTTCCCAGAAATCCANGGGGCTTGCAGTAACCACAATCACTTGATGTTGGTTTGCCACTCTGGTTGGTGGTGACTGGAACCATGGAATTTTGAATGACTTTCCAGATATTGGGAATGTCATCATGCCAACTGACGCACTCATATTTTTCAGAGGGGTAGGTCAACCACCAACCAGCACTTGTCATATCATTCACTGTATGTCTAGCCACTCAAGCAACCCCTTGCCCCTTAGAGAAAATGTTTCCCAGAAATCCANGGTCAACCACCAACCAGCACTTGTCATATCATTCACTGTATGTCTAGCCACTCAAGCAACCCCTTGCCCCTTAGAGAAAATGTTTCCCAGAAATCCATGGTTTAAAACTGACCCTATTCATGTTGGGGTCCATATGATGTTTAAGAAGGAATCACTAAGCAGTTAAGCATCTCCCAGTAGCCAATTTGGCTGCGGATTATTACATCATATTACATCAAATATTACATCAAATATTGGTATTTACATGTCACATCCCCATATATATATATATAAATATATATATATATAATAGTCCTTTAAAAGAAAACATATAGCCACCTCTCATAGCCCCCTAAAACCTCGGGGTCCCCGTGGCTGACCACCGTAACGCCAGGAGTATGCGCGGAAAATCGGAAATCCAAAGCTCAAGGTCTACATCTCCCTCTTCTCTGAAGAGACCCTGACACAGGCAGGGCAAAAAGTAAAGTAACATAGGGTGATTAATGGTGATTATTATGTTACTAATTATTACTATGGTGATTACTAGAGGGTATATCACCATATAATCACTATGTTACTTTACTTTTATAATGGTGATTAATGGTGATTATTATGATTCATAGTGATATTATGATGATATATGGGGATATACCCTCTGGTTATGTCAAAATAGCTATTGAAAATGGCCATAGAAATGGTGAGTTTTCCCATTAATAGCATGGTGGATCTTTCCATAGCTACGTAAACGTTTACCAGAGGGTAAGAATGGCTGGGTTTGTTATTTTTTGGTCGGAAAACCAGAACGGGGCTGCTGGGTTTTTGCTGCTTTTGGGTTGAATCGATCATCAGTGGGGTCTACTCCCAATTTTTTCTGGCCATGTTGATGGGTGACATGATTTTTGAATCTTTTTTGTACCCAGAAAAGATGCGCTTGTTTTTCTCCATCTTTCGGGGGGGGATCCCTGCTCCGTACGTATGGACAAATCCTGATCAGGCGTTTTCGGGCCAGAGGGAAGCTGTAAGTAGGGTGGTCCCCCTCGTTATAAGCTGGGTGATATTCCCTTTGATATAACTATATAGCATACTATAGCTATATCCCCCTAATCAACCCTAGTTATTGGAGTTATGTTGACCCCCACTTAGCTATCAGAGATCAGCCGTTGTTATTCTGGTTAAATCACCATGTTCCGTCGTTTTGGGGCCCCAGCCTGTAAGAGCTGCTTTTTCTCTCCAGGTTCAGAGGTTCTTCCAGAATTCGGACGACACTGATGGACGTGCTTTGACAGAATGGACAGCTGCGGTTTTTGGGTGGTACTGTGCTTAGATGGTGGTAAACCATGGTAAACCATGAACCAGATCCCCAGTTAACCCGATTTCCCATTAAGAAACCTTGCCCACAAGGAATGGTTCTTACTGCTTATTAGTTATAGAATCCCCTTGGTGCATGGAGTCGACTAAAAAATTTCCCACTGGATTGGTGATTCAAAGTACCATCCCCTCCAACATAGACCCTGTGAATCATAGAGTTTTAGATGGAAAGTAGTCTTGCACCGCAAGCCCTGCAAAGTGCAGGTTCTATGTAACTTGGGGGGTGTCAATAAATGAAATAGACAGCGGTTGGTTTCCGTCAGGGAGGCGCCTCAAGATATTTTCCAGTTCATGCGTCAATTGTAATCATTGAAACCATGTTTTCGTTTTGGATGGAAAATCCAAAATAGTAGCTACATGACCATCAACCATGCAGCAATAACCCATCTATACACAGTGTTTTCTGGAATTTAGAGGATGACATGATCATCGGTTTGTTTTCGTATAAACCCATAGTTTTACCATNTGACCATCAACCATGCAGCAATAACCCATCTATACACAGTGTTTTCTGGAATTTAGAGGATGACATGATCATCGGTTTGTTTTCGTATAAACCCATAGTTTTACCATCGTGTTTACCATTAACACATAAGATTTGCCTGGAGATTTCCCCTTATACGACGTATATAAGTAGGGCCTAGGGCCTAGGGTTCGACAAAAAGATTGGAACTGATTTCCAGGCGAACTTTTCTATCGATGACTGGGCGTTGCGAAAAAAAATCCATCTCTGGGAAGCATCCCAGTTCTGCTGGAATTTCTGGATTCTTTCAGCGGAACATGTCCGACATCATAAAGCATTTTTTCTAACAAAATATGTGATGTTCACAGCCGNAAAAAAATCCATCTCTGGGAAGCATCCCAGTTCTGCTGGAATTTCTGGATTCTTTCAGCGGAACATGTCCGACATCATAAAGCATTTTTTCTAACAAAATATGTGATGTTCACAGCCGAACCACGGATGTTGTGTTGCATTGAACTCTTTCTAAAACAACAGCTTAAAGCCGTCGGAGATCTCCGGTGAAACAGGTCACCCTTGGTAATTCCCCATCAATCCATAGCAATTTTTAGCCAATGAAATTCATGAAAGATCTCCACAGCCACAACAATTCATATCTATTCATGGTTGGTTCAAGTTATCCCAACAAGATCGACCGGATTTGACTAATTACTTCATAAAGATTTGCAGTGTAGTAGCAGTCTAATCAAATGTTCCTAAGAAAACCTCATCATATGCCACGGTTGTTTTATCCCCATGATATTCCAACTATATCCCAAAGATTCGACGATTTTGTCCCATCGCCAAACGTCAAGGCGATGTGAGGCTGCGCACCAGCAGAAATGACAAGCGTCGTCAACTGATCGACTGACGCTGTGACGAGCCAGTCGTCCAGATGGGTGGACAGATGGCCCTAAGGCCCTAAGGCAAGGTGTGATGTTCACCCAGGATTGATAACCCCCGAGTTGATTGTTGACAGGGGGTACCAAGTCTAATAACGATTTATCACTATTTTTATGATAACCTAATCAAGGTTTATTAATCCTGGGTTGACATTACTCTCCAATGTCACAAAGCAAGTGTTTGTTTTGGCAGACGTGAGGATGAGCGTGGGTCAACTTGTTCAAACAGGATCGTAATCTTTAACAATCATATTGACCATCCAATGAATGGTGTACAAAATACTGATTAAGGCATATTCAGACTTTTAGCTGTTTTGAAAGGCTATAGCTGTTCTACGAACCAAACCTTTTAGTGAAACCAAAATCGCATCGAGTTCAGTGCTCGAAATCTTGCTGGCCGCTGCTTAGATGCACGATCGTTTTCCCCAGATCTGCTCGGGCTGGCTATCCTATGGGTATGAAAACCAGTGGCAACCTTCCAGATGCATGTGCCTGCCACTAGGGCATCCCCCAAATCCACTGGACAATTTTTTTCCTAAAATTTGCCATAAATCAGAGGGTATGTGGTAATTATATATATGTAATATCCAGGCATATGCAGTTTTTAAGCAAACCACGTGTGGCAAAACAATGTTTGATCCTGCATGGAAAGTTTGACTTTTGTTTGGACACTTTTGGCCTTTGGGAACTTCTTTGGGAAGCCTTTGTCAGAGGACGTTGTGTTGCAAACCAGATGTTTGGTTCCTTTGAAATCCCTATGAGACACCAAGTGTAGGAATATTCTCTTCGGAAACCTTCAGGGTGCGCGGCAGAGCATTTGATCACTCCCTGANGACGTTGTGTTGCAAACCAGATGTTTGGTTCCTTTGAAATCCCTATGAGACACCAAGTGTAGGAATATTCTCTTCGGAAACCTTCAGGGTGCGCGGCAGAGCATTTGATCACTCCCTGATTTCAATGAAGCCGGCGTCTTCACAACAGACCTTGTTCGATATGGATCAAGTATACATTTTTCCCGCATCCTTTTTGTTACTACCATGTGGAGCCATGAATTTCTGAATATTCATGAATTTCCCAATCGAAGATCATGATGCCATGTTGGACTGCCTTGAGTTGGCTGGGAGCAGGACGAAGCAGCAATTCGGCAACGAGGAGCAATATCTATTTCAATAAGTTAACTTGTCCGGGGTGAACCTGGACAAGTACCACCCGCCGGCAGACATGGAACAGAACATCGAACTTAGCTTTTGCCCAGCTTCACATGAGGGTAACTGCAAAAAACAAGGGAATCGCAAGGCTTTCAAATCAGTCTCAGTGCTTGGTTGGATTAGAAGGTCCCTCATCAAGCAGCACATTGTGGTTTGAATCATGCACCCATTTCTTGATTTGTGGTTTTTGTGTATTGTTTTAGTGCAGCTCCATGTTTTGCTGGCAATGGGCACAAATTTTTGCTGCTCTGTGTAAACACAGTGCTATGCCTGGTCGCTTCAAAGCAGAGTCGCTCTGGGTTTTGGCGGACTGTTTGCAACCCCTTGACAGTAGCAATCACGAATGGACAGTATACTGTTGTTTCGTGGTACAGAGACTACTTGGGGGCACATTGCAGTTCATAAGTGATGATCATAGTTCATGAATTCGTATCGTTATGACGTGTTATAACATGTCATGTCATAACGTTAAAATCTCTTTACGATGCCCGTGGCGCAGATGTTTCTCAAACACCGCTTTTCCCGGTGCAGACTTTCGCGGAGAGGCTTTGCCCGTGGAAGTGCCTGGCGCACTGCCGCCCGTGCAGCTTCTGGTAGTCCCTCCATTTTGAAGCGAAGCAAAACTCGGGCTGCGACAACACTTTCCCTTTCCATTCTCAGCTTGTGCAAGGAACTGAATCTTGCAAGGAATCATATGAATTTCAATGTTGGCACGAACCATGAACTTTACAGATAGGATCAAAATTGGAAGGCCGGATTTGAATCATATTCTGTGATAATCAAGAATTAGTCGGATCAGTTGTCCAGAGCTATCATCTCCTTGTATGATTCAGCTCCTTGCTCATGCCGCATTGGAAAGAGGAAGATTCAAAGATACGGCCGTTCAAGGCGGAGAACCGGAAAAAATCAATACCCTCTGGTATAATTCAATGTAATTATAAATATATTTTATTGTCGTTGCTGCGATGTTGGTCGCTTTTGCAATTTGCTAGGGGAAAAATTGCCGGATACTAGAAATATCTAGAAATTTAACCGCCGTTGGCGTGTTCCGCCGGCCACCACGGCCAGAGCTATTGGGGTTTAACCAGCGAGCCAAGCAAGAGCATAAAGCTGAGGACGCAGGGAAGGGCGCGGGTGTAAACCAACCCTGCTCTTCAGTGCAGTCAAGAGAGAGTAGCAAAGCAGCCCCCAGCAAGAGCATGAAGCTGAGGACGCGGGGCAGGGCACTTGTGTAAGGCAGGGTTGGTCTATAAAGGAGTGGTTTTGAGTGCAGCAAAGCTTTTGGCTAAACCAAGGCTGTTGTGTAGACAGGGCGTCACCCCTAGAAAGCCCTTGTAGCACATTCATGGCGAAACAACGGCGGCAGAAGAAAGCTTAGACAATAGCAAGCCAGCTGGCCAACGCAAGTGGATTGACAGGCCATCTGTATGAGGTATAGGAACGTAGAAAGTGTAAGAATGATAGAGCAAACCGATCGCATCCGATCGCGAGCACGACAATGGAAGTGGGAAGAAAAAAGAACATGCGCATGTTGCGCGAGGCGTGGGCAGCGTCGAACCCAGCACATTGCAACGAAAGACGCCGAGGAAAAACACGAAGAGGAGACACAAAACATGGGTTTTGCGCAAACTGGGGTTGGAGTTGAAACCGAATCCATGTCTGTAAACAAAGGTTGAAACGAAAGATGAAAAGGATGACGCGGAGGAGGGGGGGAGGGAGGGAGGGGGGGTGGGTTCAAGTTAGACGAGGCAAAAATCCGCGTCAAGGGAAAAATCTAGACAAAAACCAAAAACAAAACAAACAATACAACTACGAAGAAACAAAATCCACAAAACACGCCGGCAGACCGGCGGATTATTGACACACAAATAACCTAATATTAAATTATTGGAATTTTTAATTATGGCAATAAATTTTGGTAATAAAAAATAAGAATTAAAAAAGAATAAAATTAAATAAAAAATCGAATAAAGTTAAATATATTATTATTTTATATAATATAACAATTTATGAATTACATTATTTTTATAATATNTATAATAATGGGTATTTTATCTAAAAATATCTAAATTATTTAATTTCTTAATTATCGAGTACCCAAAAAAATATATTGACATTCTTGATCCCGGCTAATTTCTTTATCTTTGATTATTGCAAATGGTTTTGTATCTAATTACATATTATTATGTAGTAATTAATTGGATTTGGATATTTTTTTATTTTATTATTATTTAAGCCTTTCGGATGAGTTCCGCGCTTTCATGCAAGCAATAACAATAATAACAGGTATCCTTTTTAATTTTTCTTGGTTCATATTATTTAACGAAAAGGATACTTAAACAATAATTATTTCTTAATAAAATATCCTTCGTTGATGGATGGCCCAGATTTCAAAAAAATTCTTGAAATAATCTTTTCTTTAATAATATTAGTATTTGTTTATTAAGATTTTTTCGTTGTTATATATATTCTTTTGCAGTGCTCGATTGTTTTAATTAATTGCGGTTTATCTCGGATATAATTATACCTACAGATCCGATTTAACGATCTTTATCCTAGATGAAGATAGTCAAACAAGGCAAAAACGTTGGACCAGGTTGATAATTTGTTGCGAAAATATGGAGCATATCGTTATGAGAGCTCCGGGTTTCCTCCAACAAATTGAATTCAAAGCTTGTTTCTGAGCTGGAGAAAGGATGTGATTTGCAGTTATTGTGGTAGGTATTATATTATATCCACCATAGGGTAGAAAGTACAGGGCAGTCAAAGATACCCAAGACACGAAATGGAGGTATAAAAAGGTTTTCGACATGTAATTTACCAGGGGATACGGATAATATAATTCGAATATATTGTAAAATAATATAAATCCCAAAAATAATAATTTTGACCCGAAAATCGTATTTTTCAATTAAGATTTTTCCGATCACTTATATAAATAATATTATATTAGGTAGGAATGGACATTTCAAAATTAGGATATTTATTTTAAAAAANATAATAATTTTGACCCGAAAATCGTATTTTTCAATTAAGATTTTTCCGATCACTTATATAAATAATATTATATTAGGTAGGAATGGACATTTCAAAATTAGGATATTTATTTTAAAAAAAATTATTTTATTTCATATAATGCCAGATGGAATGCCAGAAGATATGCCAGAAGATATGCCAAAAGATATGCCAGAAGATATGCCAGAACATCTACCAGAAGATATGCCAGAATATCTGCCAGAAGATATACCAGGTAGAATGCCAGAAAATATGCCAAATAGNATGCCAGAAGATATGCCAAAAGATATGCCAGAAGATATGCCAGAACATCTACCAGAAGATATGCCAGAATATCTGCCAGAAGATATACCAGGTAGAATGCCAGAAAATATGCCAAATAGAATGCCAGAAGATATGCCAGATAAAGTACCAGAATGTTTGCCAGATAGAATGCCAGCAGATTTACCAAATAATATGTCAGAAGATATGCTAGATTCTGCTAGATAGAATGCCAGATGGAATGCCGTGGATGGTCGTGGTTGAGGTCCGGCAGGGAACACTGGGTGTGGATGGTTATGGTTGAGGTCCGGCAGGGTACATTGACGTGGATGGTCGTGGTTGAGGTCCGGCAGGGAACACTGAGCATGGATGGTCGTGGTTAAGGTCCGACAAAGAACTCTACGGATCGCGGGTCGCAATTGGACGAGGAGGACGAGGAGGACGACGAGGAGGACGACGAGGAGGAGGACGACGAGGAGGAGGAGGAGGAAAGGAAGAGGAGATGAGGAGGAAAGGAGGAGAGGAAACCTGACAGGTGGGGAATAAATATATTTATAAAATAATAAATAATTAAAATTATATATATTTTAAATATTTATAATAATTATATATTTTTTGCTATTTTATTTAATATTTTATTTGACATATTTTCTGGCATTTTATCTGATATATTTTTTGGCATATTATCTACTCAAATCTTTTGGTATTTTATTTGGCAAATATTCTGGCATTTTATCTGATATATTTTCTGATTTTATCTGATATTTTATCTGATATTTTATTTGGTATTTTATTTGATATATTTTCTGGTATTCTATCTAAAATTTTATATGATATGTTATCTAGCATACCTTCTGGTATTCTATCTGACATATCTTTTAATATATTATCTGACATATCTCCTGGCACCCTATCTGGCATATCTTATGACATTTTATCTGATATATTTTTTCGTATTTTATCTGACATTTTATTTGGCATTTTTCTTCTGGCATATTATCTGGTTTTTAAGGTCCAGTGGTGTATATTGAGCTCGAAAGATTCCCCTTCGAATTAGGGGGGTGGGGTTGGAGCCACCCATTTAGTAGTGGCCCCGGTATTTTTCTCTACAAAATGACTTGATTCAATCTACAAAATGGGCTGCCAGGAAATTTCTCTACAAAGTGCCTGACCTTGGATAGACTTTTTCACTACAAAATAAGTGCTGAAAATTGGTTAAAACAGGGTTGAATTTATTTTTTTTCATCAAAATTATTTTCAAAGGCTCTTTTCAACCATTTTTTAAGACCCAATTTGTAGACTAAAAATAGGCTCCGAGGGCCCTGAGCAGTTTGAAGAATCCAAAACCGCTTTGTGTGATTAATTTCAAAATGCCCATTTTGTAGTAAACCCAAAATACACCAAAAATCCAATTTGAGAATACCGTCTGGTACAAAAATGTTCGCTCATTTTTCTTGCAATTACACCGATTATCTCGTTGCGCCATGGCCTCTCACCCGCTTGCACAGGCCACCAGGGATTGGAATGCAGCACATTGATATACATATTCAATAGTTAGACGTGTTTCAATAGTCAACCCGTGGCAACCGGAGCATATTTTGGCTTGAAACCTTGGTGTCAAGATGGCACCGCCAGGGTCCATCAGTATATATCTATATATTTATATATTTCTAGATAAATAATATCTAAATTAAAATATAATAACATTCCGAAATTACATGGGGCGGGATTAGAGCCACCCATTTAGTAGGGGGTGGGGTTGGAGCCACCCATTTAGTAGTGGCCCCGGTATTTTTCAAAAATATCAAAACATAATCTTTGCTCATGATTTCTATTGTGTCATATTCCCTATTCATCCCTAATCTTGGGTCAAAATGCGCCAACATCCCCGCGCAGTATCCCATGCTGGTACTTCAACGCCCGCGTCATACAAGCGAACCGCGCAGAAGTGAGGACACCTGGAGGTGCCATCTTGACGCCAAGACTTCAAGCCAAAATGCTCCGGTTGTCACAGACTGACTATTGAGATACTTCTGACTATTGAGTAGTATTGAGACACAACATGGGTTCCTATTTGTCTATACTTATTTGGCATTTTTTNTGCTCCGGTTGTCACAGACTGACTATTGAGATACTTCTGACTATTGAGTAGTATTGAGACACAACATGGGTTCCTATTTGTCTATACTTATTTGGCATTTTTTTGATAAATATTTTTTTTCCGATTCAATTTTTTCCAAAAATACAATGGGTTCATTACAAAACACAGGGGTTCCAATCTTGAAGAATCCACCATGGGACTCGGTAATTTCATTACANTGCTCCGGTTGTCACAGACTGACTATTGAGATACTTCTGACTATTGAGTAGTATTGAGACACAACATGGGTTCCTATTTGTCTATACTTATTTGGCATTTTTTTGATAAATATTTTTTTCCGATTCAATTTTTTCCAAAAATACAATGGGTTCATTACAAAACACAGGGGTTCCAATCTTGAAGAATCCACCATGGGACTCGGTAATTTCATTACAAACTGCCTGGCCTTANACAAAACACAGGGGTTCCAATCTTGAAGAATCCACCATGGGACTCGGTAATTTCATTACAAACTGCCTGGCCTTAGAAAGGCCTTTTTTCGACCAAATTTCTATTTTTATCCATGGGCCGCGGTATTTTTGTCTACAAAGTAACTTGTTATCCAAAGTTAAAGTGGGCCTTGGACCTTTTCACAAGGTGGCCTCACTACAAAATGACCCATAAAAACCCATTTTGTAGTGGCCTTAAGGNCGGTATTTTTGTCTACAAAGTAACTTGTTATCCAAAGTTAAAGTGGGCCTTGGACCTTTTCACAAGGTGGCCTCACTACAAAATGACCCATAAAAACCCATTTTGTAGTGGCCTTAAGGTCACACATTTTGTATGGGAAATTCGAAGGAGGCTCTCGAAAGGCCCCAGGTTGAGGTCCAGCGGTGCGCACTAAGCTCGGCAGGTCCCCAATTGAGGTCCAGTGGCGCGCTGAGCTAGGAAGGTCCCAGGTTGAGGTCCAGTAGTGCGCACTGAATTAGGAAGGTCCCAAGTTAAGGTCCAGTAATACGTACTAAATTCCAAAATTAACGAAAAACTTAGACGACTTAACAAAACACCAAGAGGAGGAAGCAAACAATTAATTTCAATAAAATTTAATAATCCTTACCTAGCAGGTAAGAAAACAAATAATCCCCCGAATTAATAAATATTTTAACCTATCCCCAAATTATAAATCTCCAATTTTAAAATTATTTGTTTTAATGTTTTTTTTAAAATAACAATTTCCTTTCCTAGGGCTAAAAATAAGCCAAAATAGCTGCAAATAATTTAAATTTCTTAATAACATTTCAATAATTAAATTTTATTTCCTAAAATATTNAAAATTGTTTTATTTTCCCATTTATATATTATAAAATAAAAATAATATTATATAAATTTAAAGATTTTATTTATGTAATTTATTTTATAAAATTAAAATTGATGTAGTTTTTATTTCAAGGCAGTTCCGTAAGGGTTACCTTGTATAATAAAATTGGTCAAATATTATAATTTCGAATATTGTTGTTTTTAGTATAAGGTTATTGTCAAATAGGTTGTAATTTTATGTAATTTTCAATTCCTTTCTTATGTCTAGTAGCTGCAAGCACAACAAAATCCACAGAGCAAGCGAGAACATGTTGTAATTGCATTGCAAGTACTGTAAGGTAAAGAAAAGTCTCTGCACATGGTATTCGCTTTAATCATTCTTATCCAGTAGGGTATTATTTAAAATAATGTATATTATAACGTATTATAACGCAGGTTACCTTTTATAAATGGAAAGCATATCCACCGGAAGATCATTCAGACCATTCATATACGTACGTATAGGAAAATCGCTGCCTAATTACATGTCATTGATATTTCATCATTTAATCTTAATATATCTTGATAATCTTGATATTGAGGTATACCCTGCAAATATGAAATTGAATGAGGCAGATTACCATTAACATCCATTAACCAGCCAATTTTTAGGGGTATATACTATTTTCAGACATACCCTATATCAATGCTTGATAAGTGCGATTTTCTGCTGCACGCCCCAGGGATTTATCCTTTTTCTGGTCCGAACCCTGAGTATCCGCTTGCCTGCGTGATTTTCTGTCACCAAAATATCATGAAACCCCAGCTTTGGACAACCAACCCCCCGAAGACCCATAAGATCCGGTAGGATTCATCTGGAGCTGAAATCATTTTGGGATCAAAAAATGCACTCAGCCAAGGGAATTTCCTGCGAAACCTGCAAGTGGCACAACGTGGGCCCTGTTGCCATTTGGGCCGCTTGGAAGTGAAACTTACGGATCCTCCAAAGCTAGAGCCACACCTTTCGGAAGCAGCCACTTTTTGTTAATCCTTGCTGAAGAAAGAAAGTTCTGCTCCTTCGTTTGGGCATTGGGTCCCATGGAAAACCCACAAAAACATCTACAAAAACCCGTGTTTCGGATATTGGTTGATTGATCTGCCATCCGATTTTCAACCTTTACACATCTTCACCGGCCGGCCATCCCCTCCGGAAAACATCGTCACGGCAGTTGCGCGAGTCGAGCAGTTGCTGTCCATGCAGGAACTTGTGATACCCTGGAATTACCCAAAGAAGAATCAATTGTTTGATTCCCAAGGAAAATGATCTACAACTGGAGGCTTGTTCATATCATTTTGATTCATTTCATACCTTTTTGTTAGCCAATTTTAACACTGGCGAAGAGTGCACTTTCAAGTAGCAACCACGCAGAATTTGCGGATATTTGCTGACTATGATCAGACTTACGTTGGCTGCAACTGCGTGATGGACATTTCCCTTGCCTCCATCGGAACTGAGAAATCAGGGTCAAGCATCTCCAAGCTCTGCCAGAACACAAGCGCTTGAGCTATCTTGAGCTTGCATTGATTATCTTGCATTTACACAATTTTACACCGTCAATCGAAGTGCCAAAAAATCTATATACAGTACCCGTTTTTTCCTGCGTGACAAGTTTTGGGTCGATCTTCCTTTCTTGATCTTTGGTGAGGGCAGAAATCACATGCACCAAAGCTGACTGAGAAAACGCCAGGAGGATATCAAGTTGAAGTTACTTTGCGAAATTGTGCTAGAGCTGCTAGATCACTGAAACCCAAATTCACATCTCTAATTAAACTTGAAAATCAGAAAGATAAACCAACTCAAGAGAAATGTACTGTATACATCAATCTCTTGGGCCACGGAGGGAATGAACACATCACCATGAGAACTCATTGAGTTGCCCAAGAATGTCAAACTAGCAATGAGTTGTCATTGTAACATACCATGGTTGTTACATGTTGGTATACCTTGACATATGTTGATCAGTACTAACCAAAAGGGAAATTCTATATGATTATATGAACATCTAAAACTTATCTATTGTTGTTGCTTTGACTTCTCAGTTTTCCAATGGGAGGCTCTTTCGAAACGCCTTTGGAAACTCGCACGATGGCCAAACAGCAAGGTGTGGGCTGAAATGGAATACAAACTTCATTATTCAATGGATTGGTTTATTGCAAAGGTTACAGGAAACCATGCTTTTTCCTACTCAAAATGGAAGTTTCCTCTAAGATTTTCCCTTCAACATTCAATCAACTCTGAAGGAAACAGTGCAGAATCAATTCGGATCTATTTCCATGTGCTATAGTCTACCTTTTGAGGACTCAATGATACTCAATGGGTCTTCACCACTTGAAACTCTGCATGAAAGGAGGTGGCGCGCGATCTGAAACTGTGCTGAATTTTTGTGACCTACCAGGGCGGCAGTTGCGATGCACCAGTTGATCTCATCCAAAGCCATAGTGGGGTTGTGGACCAACATCCATGGAATTCCCTTCTCCTCACACCAAAATAGCTAGCAAATGGATGTTGATCCATGTTGATCCCTTGAATACGGTATGTTCATCAAGGTATATTGGACATTTAGAGCCATCTCCCTTGCAAAAGCTGGAAGCATCTTCAACATAACCATTGCAAAAGACTGCAAAACAGCAAAGGTCTCCAGTTTGAACTCCATGCCGCGCCTCAAATCAATTACTCGGGCACTACCTGGCCAATGTGCAAGGCTGTCTCTCAAGCATTGAAAATGAACAGTTCCACTACTCACCATCCCGCAGCTACAATTATTTCCCCTTGGTAAACATACAAAAAGCTATTGAAAATGGCCATTTATAGTTTATTTTCCAATTAAAAATTGTGATTTTCCATAGTTATGTAAACGTTTACCAGGCCGTGTAAATCAAGGAGGTGTGATGCCCACATGACGACGACCTGTGATGCCCACATTTACCGAGTCTCATCCAGAGTGAGTCTCCGTCACGTACGGTGACAGATCAGAAAGATACACGAAGCAACACTGGTTGGTTGACCTACCCCTCGATTATACTAATAATAGTGGTTATAATACCAATAATTTAGTGATTATATATTAATGGTATTTAATGGTTATATGATGGGATTATAGATATAACATAACTGGTTGGTGGTTGACCTACCCCTCTGAAAAATGATGGAGTTCGTCAGTTGGGATTATGACATTCCCAATATATGGAAAAATAAAA
>BGNK01003044.1:44693-47193 GCA_003297005.1 Symbiodinium sp. clade A Y106 | reverse complement strand
CACAACCACGAGCCGTGGGATGAACCAGCAAGTACGGTGATTTCGAAGGATAGACTGAGGAGTTGGCAACAGGCTGGTGGCTCAACCACCAACCATACTCGGTGAACTGGGATTGATGGTGATTATGGTGATTGTCCTTAATTTGGTTGGTTAAGTCCCCAGACGTTCTTTGTAAACCACGATGTTTATAAAATAAAACCCTCTGGTAATATTTTTGACATATCTAGAAGGAACATGGTGCGTTTATAGATGATTTACCTATCAGAAGGAAATTGTCCTGTTCCAGTATGCAAACTCCGAGTCATTGAGGGCGAATCCTATTATTCATCCATGTTTTTTCATGTTTTTTCATATGCTAGTCATTGGGGATCATCATCCCATTACATACCATTCATATGGTTGAACATAAAACATAATTAAAACCACGAATCACATGTATTTGGACAGACCTGAGGTAATTCAGGAATCCGAAACAAACCCATGTTGGTTTCACTAACCATCATATGGTAAGGTGGCTTGACGTCCGTCTAATTTGCCCAGATTCATGAAAACCTAGTTTTCGCATTTTTCAATATCCGCATGCATGATGTGCAAAAAGTATGCAAAGCACTAGCCTCATGCCAACTTCAAGCTTTTTGCAACACCAAAACAGAAACAGACACCATCTCCCAATCTTAACACGGGCAGCATGATGTGAGTGTGCATTGCCTTCAAGCCATCTTGAGTTAGCATTCGACTTGGTGAGTTTGACAGTCTGAATTCCAGTGGATACGTGCAGCACTTAGATGAGGAAGTCTGTTCAGAATCCAGTGGTGATCAAATGTATCCAATTGTGTATGGGATCTGGATGAGTTGCAGTAATTGAATTAATTACTGAAAATAACTGAAAGTTCCGGTCATTTGGGGATGTTTCCCCAATACAAACATATATAAGCATCATTCCAGTGACGTCACAGAGGGGTCATTAAAATCCATCCTAATGTATGCCTTTAGCTGCGAGCAACTTTATGGGCTTGCNATTTGGGGATGTTTCCCCAATACAAACATATATAAGCATCATTCCAGTGACGTCACAGAGGGGTCATTAAAATCCATCCTAATGTATGCCTTTAGCTGCGAGCAACTTTATGGGCTTGCATGAAAATGCAAACAGCAAAGGGAACCACACACACACAGGCATGCAGGCAGACAAACAGATAAAGATATCATAGAAAAAGCAAACATAGATACGTATGCGATACATATGAAATTGATGTATANAAAATGCAAACAGCAAAGGGAACCACACACACACAGGCATGCAGGCAGACAAACAGATAAAGATATCATAGAAAAAGCAAACATAGATACGTATGCGATACATATGAAATTGATGTATAAATATATATATATATATATGTATGTAATGTCATGTCATGTCATGTCAACATGTAATGTAATGTAATGTAATGTATGTATTTACATATAAGTTCGTACATATTATATTATATATATATACAACACATATGTATATACAATATATGTACATCAATATATATATATATATACACATAATAAAACATAGAATGCAGTCATATTACAATACCATATCAATGTATCAACATGTGTTGACAGCAAGAGACAGCAAAACTCTGCTGAACTGTTGCCCGAANATATATATATACACATAATAAAACATAGAATGCAGTCATATTACAATACCATATCAATGTATCAACATGTGTTGACAGCAAGAGACAGCAAAACTCTGCTGAACTGTTGCCCGAACTGAGGTCCCGTTCATCTCGACTGCCCTTTGCCAGCGCGAACTGGACAACGTCCTTGTGAAGCATGGAATGCAGAAAGTCTTGGTAAATCGAATGATCTTTGGGTTATTGGAACTAATTTCAATAGGGATTATATATTAAAACTAACACTGGTTAATAACAATGTCTATTTATATATATATATATACAGCAATATACAGCATATAATATGTATACATGAAGATTTAATACGAGAATTAAACCACCAAATGTAATGATTTCATGGGATTTACAGCCCAGTTGTAAGGTTGCTCCGAACAGCCACAGTTAGAGGGAAAATTTGGTAAACAAGAAGGTAAACACATGTAAAAGCGCAAATTTCCAACTTGTGGCAGTTATTTTTAAACTCCTAGTCTCTTAAATTGGGTGGGAACACTATTTAGTAGCAGATTTTCACTAATCATTTTGGGGGGTACCGTCTGATTACATCAGGAGGAAGCAAGTTTTATCCCGTTTAGCCTCTGAATATCATCCGCCGCAGATCAATTATCCTCAGTTCGCGCCTGTGTAGCAGGTCGTATTTCAAGTCGGAATAGCAAATCAGCTGATTTACGGTCCGCCATGTGATTCATATGAAACATATCAGGAGTCTAAGGGGAGAGGGTTGCAGCACCTGAGGAACAACTTTTGTCCTGGTGTTGTTTATTAATCCCTGGCTGACATTAAATACCAAATGATTAGTGAAATACGAAAAA
>BGNK01003044.1:7193-42193 GCA_003297005.1 Symbiodinium sp. clade A Y106 | reverse complement strand
TCCTCCGCCAGCTCGTGTAGAGCCTGAACTCCGGCCTTTGGGGCCTCGAAGCTACGGGAAAGCCATGGAAAAACTGGAGCATCCAAGCTATGGGGGTAAACCATGGGTAAACCATGGGTAAACCCTGGNAGCTCGTGTAGAGCCTGAACTCCGGCCTTTGGGGCCTCGAAGCTACGGGAAAGCCATGGAAAAACTGGAGCATCCAAGCTATGGGGGTAAACCATGGGTAAACCATGGGTAAACCCTGGGTAAACCCTGGAAATGCTGGAAATGTCCATGTAAATAGTGGTTAGAACTCAGCAAACTGGGATGTGGCGATCCAAATGGGAAGTGGGGACAATTAAACTTGCGACATGTTTCTAAGNTGGGTAAACCCTGGAAATGCTGGAAATGTCCATGTAAATAGTGGTTAGAACTCAGCAAACTGGGATGTGGCGATCCAAATGGGAAGTGGGGACAATTAAACTTGCGACATGTTTCTAAGTGTATTCCGGGGAATGAGTTGAGTGGTCAGGAACTGGTGTATACTTGAGTACCCTCTGGTAAACTAACGTAACTATATGGAAAATCACCATGCTATTAATGGGTAAAATCCAGTAATTCTATGGCCATTTTCAATAGCAAACTGTTAGTTTACCAGAGGGTAATGCTCAAGGTTAAATTCCTAGTTTTGATCCCATTCCATCTCACATGGCCATAACTTTTACCAGAGTGTATATGATTTGCATTAATGGACTATAGCCCTGTTACGCACTGTTACCCAACCAAGCTCCATGGCTCGATAAAAATCTACAACCCGTTCTGAAGCCTGTAGAATTGACCCAGCAATTCTGGAGGGGGTGTGACATGATCATGATGAAACCTCCAGAAATGGTTGTACTTGGTGCTTATGCAGTACTCAAATTCTCCAGGGCATCCCCAAAAAAGTGACTATAGTAGTTCCACCACGTGTCCACTATATGGCATCTTCACCTCGAGAACAGCTTCCGGCAGGAAGAACGAAGCAAGCTCCTCGCAGCAACCGATGGTCCAAAAATTGCTGACTACCTGTGGTTTCTAATGTATTTATATATATATATATATATATTTGATATGTAGATATGAAGGTTTCCTGAAATGGAGATACCCCTAAATCGTCCATTTTAATAGGATTTTCCATTGGAAAGCAACCATATTGGGGATCCCCCATTTTTGGAAAGCCCCATATAGACCCGCTGATGCGCGAGCAACAAGTGGTGCCGGGCCAGCCATCATCTCTGCTCAGAGATCAGCCGGTCCTTTCTGGCTTGCGTGATTTTGCATAAGTCCTGGCACAGCGGTGCGTTGTTGTCGCAGTCTTAGTGCAAAGGCCATGGGGAGAACATGAACTACAGCGCAAAGCTTTTTGAAAGTTTGCGAAACGATACCCTCTGGTAAACTAACATAACTATGGAAAATCACAATTTTCAATGGGAAAATCCACTATAAATGGTCATTTTCAATAGCTATGTTAAATTACCAGAGGCTAGAAGACGTAAAATCCTGGCCATTGACGAGCCCGGACCATTTTTCATGGTCTCAATACTGGCAATACTGGACCCCATCCTGATAACAAAAAACATAGTCCACCAGGAACATTAATTTGGGGAGTGATAATGGCTGTATAATGGCTATATAATGGCTATATAATGGCTATATANTACTGGACCCCATCCTGATAACAAAAAACATAGTCCACCAGGAACATTAATTTGGGGAGTGATAATGGCTGTATAATGGCTATATAATGGCTATATAATGGCTATATAATGGCTATATAATGGCTATATAATGGCTATATAATGGCTATATATGATTCATAGGAATTTCTGGCTGAACTCTCAGCAATGAAGCTTCATACATTTACTAGTTGTGAGGATGCTTNTATAATGGCTATATAATGGCTATATAATGGCTATATATGATTCATAGGAATTTCTGGCTGAACTCTCAGCAATGAAGCTTCATACATTTACTAGTTGTGAGGATGCTTTGATTGCCCATAGATCAGTCTAAAGAAGCTAGCAATCAACAATATGGATTTATAACATGATTTGATTTAACCTTGGTTTAACATTGACACTTCATGCCGATTTCAGGACCCCAAAATGGAGCTACTGTATGATACTATAGAAAGCCAGTGTGTGGGGGCATATCCCCTTACATAGGCCTGAAAAATAGGCCTTATAAATGGTAGGCAGCTCCAATTTAGGTACCGGAAATGGCCATCAAATTTGGCCATGGCTCAAACATTGGGTACCAATTTGATCGACCCAACAACTTGCTCGTGCCGCGAGTTTCTTTTGCGCATGTCATTTGAGATGTGACTGAATTTTAGTCAGTTGGGATTATGACATTCCCAATATATGGAAAAAATAAAAGCCACGTTCCAAACCACCAACCAGGAATTTTAGTGTCAAATCAAACTAATGCTTAATCAAGCTAAAATAAGGTGATTTTCGGGCTAGTTCTTTGCCATCATTTGTAGTGGTGTCGTGGTCAGGTCGCTCGAAATGACCCACATACTTCAGCATTTGAATGATAAGCATATTGGCGATATCTTGGCATGTGACTATGACTCAGACCTACTACAAAACACATGGCTTTCGAAAAAAATGTATCTAAATCCCACAGTTGATCATCATACTCTATCTAAAAACTGCAATATTTATATATTTGGTGTAAATCCCCTTCGTTGCACCACAATACCGATTTTTGAAACTTAAAATCACACTATTGGAAACTTAAATGCACCCTGATGAATAAATCCCTTAAGATGTCATATTATCCTTTTTTCATTTGGTTAAATCCTCTTTTTTAATTGTTAAATCCAAATTTTTCGATAGTTGAATCACCAGTTTTTCAACGCAAGTGAGCCATGAAAAATAACCCTATTCTACTGGTTGGTTAGTAAATATGTCTATTGCGGGTTAGTTATGTTAGTTCATAATCTATGTGAACCACTTAGTAGATCCCCCCAAGCCATCAACAGAGCTATGGCTTTTTTCGCTCAGCTCAAATCTGGTGAACCATCCCATCCCCACCTTTGCGAAAAATAGAGGGGCCGGGAAGCTGGTTAATCTAACGGTTAATCCCATCTATCATCATAGAAACCTGTTGTTAAAGGGCTNCAGCTCAAATCTGGTGAACCATCCCATCCCCACCTTTGCGAAAAATAGAGGGGCCGGGAAGCTGGTTAATCTAACGGTTAATCCCATCTATCATCATAGAAACCTGTTGTTAAAGGGCTCTGAAGAAACCTCTCTATTCATCAACCAACCAATGGGAATTTGGGACATCTATGATTTGCGATATCTTGGCATGTGACTATGACTCAGACCTACTACAAAACGCATGGCTTTCGAACAAAAAAAATGTATCTAAATCCCACAGTTGATCATCATACTCTATCTAAAAACTGCAATATTTATATATTTGGCGTAAATTCCCATCGACAAAAATCCCCTTCATTGATCAAATCTTCCATTTTTTCAACCAACAAACGCGCCATTTGCCGATGGCTCGGCACGGCCCCCTTGGCACGGCCCCCCGGCCTGGCCGCTCATGACGTCCCACACGCCGTCGGTGGCGCACATCAGGACCGCTCGGCGGCCGGTGGCCGTCGAACCTGGCCATGCCGATGGCGGGATGTCGGTCGATGGGGTTCACTAAAGGATATACCAAGCATTTTGTGGATTCTTTTGGTGGGATATTATGGCATCATCTCAAAAATTGGAAACATGTACGACCATGTTGCCAACCCACTATTTGTTTGCCAATTTTTGCACCGTCAGCTGGTCACTGCGATCCAATTTTCACAGGGCAAATGCTTCAACAAACACATAGATGAAGACTTCAGATGAACAGGTATTATTGCTTAAAACATGGCTTGTCTGAAAATGTATGTCGGATGCCTCCGGATGCCTCCACTTTGGAGGAATAAAATATAAAACTTCCCGATCCCATGCCGGATGGCTATCCCGATTCATGGCAAATCCAATACATTTTGAAGGCCAGAGCCATATTGTGTTGTTGGTTCTATTTCCCATCATATCGCAGTAAGCCATATAAGACCCATAAGTTTGGGTCCAAGAGTTTTGACCCATAAGACCCGCACCGCCCAACCNTGAAGGCCAGAGCCATATTGTGTTGTTGGTTCTATTTCCCATCATATCGCAGTAAGCCATATAAGACCCATAAGTTTGGGTCCAAGAGTTTTGACCCATAAGACCCGCACCGCCCAACCGTGTCTTGGCCATGAAAAATACGGGTTTTCAATAAGATGGTTGGTATTATCCCCCCCTCATTTTTAAAGGTTCATTCCCAATCTTTCAGGCTACCCCTGCGGGTTCCAAATCCACCATCGGTCTAAAACCTCACTGACTGTCCAACCACCATTGCCTAAATTGATCTAAATTGCAACAAAATCCTCCATTTTAGCCAATACCCTCTGGTAATTTCACATAGTTATGGAAAATCACCATGCTATTAATGGGTAAATGTAAATCAACCATAAATGGGCCATTTTCAATAGCTATGTAAACGTTTACCAGAGGGTAATTCNTACCCTCTGGTAATTTCACATAGTTATGGAAAATCACCATGCTATTAATGGGTAAATGTAAATCAACCATAAATGGGCCATTTTCAATAGCTATGTAAACGTTTACCAGAGGGTAATTCTCAAGGTTCAATTCCTAGTTTTGATCCCATTCCATCTCACATGGCCATACCTTAGGGGTAACCCGGTAGCCCACTCGATTTTTCGAAAACCCCACTTCACCATGGCCACTGCACCGATCTGGCCTGCACCAAGGTCTATGCTGCGGACCTGGAACACCGAGATAACGCATCTGTGTGTGGATGTATGATGTATATATCATAGTCATATATAATCATAAATATGTATATCTGGCTGAATTATAATCACTAATCTCAAAATAGCTGAAATGTATTTATTAAACTGTGAAATGCCGGAGANGGATGTATGATGTATATATCATAGTCATATATAATCATAAATATGTATATCTGGCTGAATTATAATCACTAATCTCAAAATAGCTGAAATGTATTTATTAAACTGTGAAATGCCGGAGATGATTCCCCTCCTAAGCATCATTCCAGTGACATCTGATGAGGAAATCACACGTGGCTTACTGGAAAATCCACCGGGATATCTACCATGGTACCCAATGAGTTTTTTGTTAGGCCTCATGGAGATATCAAAGATAGGCCCTCGTGAGGGCGGTCACCANACCGGGATATCTACCATGGTACCCAATGAGTTTTTTGTTAGGCCTCATGGAGATATCAAAGATAGGCCCTCGTGAGGGCGGTCACCATACATACATATACATATGTACATATATATATACATATGTACATATTATATATATGTATATGTACATATCATATATATATAAATATCATAATATATGTGTATATATATATATATATATCATAATATCTATATATATATACACATATTATATCATAATGTATATCTATATATATACATATCTGTACATATTAAGTATCATTAAGTCATACATTGCATTGTACATCGGGGGCTGAATCGTTTCGGACTCTCTCGCCGCGAGACCCGCGTTTTCGCCGCACCTCAGNGAGGAAATCACACGTGGCTTACTGGAAAATCCACCGGGATATCTACCATGGTACCCAATGAGTTTTTTGTTAGGCCTCATGGAGATATCAAAGATAGGCCCTCGTGAGGGCGGTCACCACACATACATATACATATGTACATATATATATATACATATGTACATATTATATATATGTATATGTACATATCATATATATATATATATATCATAATATATGTGTATATATATATCATAATATCTATATATATACACATATTATATCATAATGTATATCTATATATATATACATATCTGTACATATTAAGTATCATTAAGTCATACATTGCATTGTACATCGGGGGCTGAATCGTTTCGGACTCTCTCGCCGCGAGACCCGCGTTTTCGCCGCACCTCNTATATATATACATATCTGTACATATTAAGTATCATTAAGTCATACATTGCATTGTACATCGGGGGCTGAATCGTTTCGGACTCTCTCGCCGCGAGACCCGCGTTTTCGCCGCACCTCAGGGACGATGGAGATGACGCCTGGCTTCACGGTCATCTTCACATCGAAATCTCCCAAGGTCCTGCGATGGGGGGATAGCCTCTGGTTATGACTAATTAACAGTTTGCCATGGTATAGATGGATGAAAATGGTCCCAGTCGAAATAGATGGTTTACCCATTAATAGCATGGTGATTTTCCATAGTTTTTTGTATGTTTACCAGAGGGTATCCCCGGGGAATTCCACGTTGAATC
Source organism: Symbiodinium sp. clade A Y106 (assembly GCA_003297005.1). Classification (NCBI taxonomy): domain Eukaryota; class Dinophyceae; order Suessiales; family Symbiodiniaceae; genus Symbiodinium; species Symbiodinium sp. clade A. The sequence continues at coordinate 35,801 of BGNK01003044.1, read as the reverse complement.
AGTGGGATTCTGATTTGATGGGGACAATCCTGGGATGGGGATATAAGTTACATTAAGTTAGCAAGTCTACGACAACATAGGAGTATCCTCTGGTAATTCAACGTAGACATGGAATCATTGATGGACATTGCCTTTTGATGAAACCACCAAACAGAAACCTGGGGACTCAAAACAGCACCAACATGGGGGGAAACCCCCACATATGGGGACCCCAAAAATGCCATCCGCCATTTCGAGTAGAAAGGGGAATCCCACTGTTTGACAGGTCCTGGATATGTATAATTATGTATATTCAATGGTAATTCGTTACCTGTATTACCTGTATTGTTTTTTTCCCGAATGCGTAGCAAGGGTTCCCGTTTCACTCTGGGGGTCTGGGGGCTGAGGGTGTGTTCGCTCGACGTTGCGTTTGTGGTCGCAACCGTTCGCAACCGTCCGCAACCGTTCGCAACCGTCCGCGCGATCCCCGTATGGCCGTGCCTATGGGAAGTTTTACAGAGGTGGTCCTTTTTGGAGGTTTCAGACGTGTCGTTGCTTCGTTTCGCGTGGCAGGCGTGGCACTTCGTGACATTCAGACGTGTTCTGGAACGTGTCGAAAGTCGTTTTGCGTGGCAGGCGCAATACTTTTGCGACATTTTCAGAAGATGTGTTGCAGTTTTCGTGGCAGGCGCAGCACTTTGGACGTGTCCATCGTCATTTTTCGTGGCAGGCGCAGCACTTTAGACGTGTCATGTTGCGTGTTTTTTGCAAATCGCATTGGCAGGGCTGCGTCAAGTGGCGACAAGGTGCAAATTCCGTGGCAGGCGTGGCATTTTGTGCGATGCGTTGAAAATTGACGGAAGCCTCGCACGAAACATCGATTTTGAAGTTGCCAATTTTCACGTTCTAAGGAAAACTCGTAGGAAAACGTCGATTTTGAAGCTACAAAGTGTGAAAATTGGAGGAAGTCTCGTACGAAATGCTCGTTTTGGTGCTCCCACGTGTCTCGTCTCGAGTCTCTGGTTTTCCCTGTGGCCTCGCCGTGTCTATGGGGGAAGCTGGAAAACATGTTCTTGCGGCATGTTTCAAACTATGAAAATTGGAGGAAGTCTCGTACGAAATGCTAGTTTTTCTGCATCCATGTGTCTTGTCTCGAGTCGCTGGTTTTCCTGTGGCGTCGCCGTGTCTATGGGGGAAGTTGGAAAACCTGACCTTTTCGAATGTTTCCGAGGAGGTTGTCATGTGGTTTTGGGTGGCAGACGTGACATTTTCTGACATTCCAACCTGTCAGGATGATGTTCATAAAATGTCAAAATTGGAGGAAGTCTCGTAGGAAATGCTGTTTTTTCTGCATCCACGTGTCATGTCGCGAGTCTCTCGTTTTCCTGTGGCGTCGCCGTGTCCATGGGGGAAGCTCCGCACTCCACGCTCTACACTTTATACTCCGCACTCGACAATTTACACTTTAGACTCCACACTGTACACTTTACACTCCACGCTTTACACTTTGCACTTTACACTCCTCACACCTTATCTGAGACTTTACACTCCACACTCACACTTTACTCTCCACACTTTACACTTTACACTCCTCACTCCACACTCCACACTTTACACTCCACACTNTTTGCACTTTACACTCCTCACACCTTATCTGAGACTTTACACTCCACACTCACACTTTACTCTCCACACTTTACACTTTACACTCCTCACTCCACACTCCACACTTTACACTCCACACTCCACACTTTGCACTCTTCACTGCACACTCCACACTTTACACTCCACACTTTCCATTTCACGCTCCTGACTTTACACTCCGCACTTCACACTCCACGCCTTCCACTCCACGGTGANTCCACACTTTGCACTCTTCACTGCACACTCCACACTTTACACTCCACACTTTCCATTTCACGCTCCTGACTTTACACTCCGCACTTCACACTCCACGCCTTCCACTCCACGGTGATTTTCGAATGTTCGTGACAGATATTCAAGCAAATGTCGCATGCACGGGAGTGTTGCTGATTCAGGCATGAAGTTTGACAGGGATGTTGTTGCAGACCTTTGTTTGTAGAGGTGTGATTTCGGCCAATTGCAAGAGAACGCTAAGCATTCACAGTTCATGACGGAGGAAGTTTTTAGAGATATTGCAAGATGGTGATTTTCGAATGTTCGTGACAGATATTCAAGCAAATGTCGCATGCACGGGAGTGTTGCTGATTCAGCCATGAAATTTGACAGGGATGTTGTTGCAGATCTTTGTTTGTAGAGGTGTGATTTCGGCTGTGCTCAATTGCAAGAGAACGCTACGCATTCACAGTTCATGACGGAGATTGTTTTTAGAGATATTGCAAGATGGCGATTGTCGAATGTTCGTGACAGATATTCAAACAAATGTCGCATGCGCGGGAGTGTTGCTGATCCAGGCATGAAGTTTGATAGCGATGTTGTTGAAGATCTTTGTTTGTAGAGATGTGATTGCTTTCAGACATGTGATGGATGTGTCTTTCTTTTTTTGTTTTAAGATGTCGGGTCGCCGGTCTGCGCTGCAATGGCGTAAGCTTGCGCGACAGAACTGCTTGGTCGGCTGTTGATCGGCTGTTTCTTGTTTTTGTTTATGGCAATGAGGATGTATAGCATCGTGCCCGTACACAAACTTCCATCATGTCCAGTTGGTCGAACGCAAGACTAGTAGATTGAATTTGTTTTTAGAACAAGCAATGGATGTCTTGAGCGACGTGTATTTCTTGTGCTGCATAGCTTCTGTTGCTCGAAGCAATGCTGAGTGATGTTTGTGGTGCCAAACCTCAGGTGGCGTTGTCCCCAAGGAACAAAAGCACACGGGTACTCATGCATTCCCATGATTCGCATTTTCCCATGCTGGAGCTCCTCTGCTGTGGCCTGGTGGTGCTTCTGNGTGCCAAACCTCAGGTGGCGTTGTCCCCAAGGAACAAAAGCACACGGGTACTCATGCATTCCCATGATTCGCATTTTCCCATGCTGGAGCTCCTCTGCTGTGGCCTGGTGGTGCTTCTGTTGCAACTTTTGCAGCAGAGTTGCTGGCAGGCCCCATGTGGGGAGGTAGGGAGGGTGGGCCAGGCTACCCGAGCGGGCAGCCTGGAAAAAGACCGCGCAGGTCAAGACTACGACGCAACGCTATTTCTCGAGAGACAGCATGCTGAACCACTCAACATGCAACCGCTTTTTTTTGTGCAACAGCCTCGACGGTCTGCCCGGCGGAGCCCTGGGTCCGCCAGCGGGTTCGGCCGGGTCGCTCAGGTGAGAGCGGAAGTGCGTGTGACACACAAGCAATTCTCACAGCGGATCTTGAGGATCAGTTCTTCATCCGTGCCATCTGAGTGCCTTGCGAGTCAGTTCCCAGCGTCTGTGGCTGGGCGGTCCAGCCAGAGACCCCGGGTTTCCTGTGCTTGCTCTGCGTCAAGGTTTGATTTAATCGAGCTTCCATCTCTGTCGGAGCAAAAATGCGACCTGGATGGAACCAGACACTGCTCATCTGGTGGTTTGCATTGTCGCTGGCAACACAAATGGCCAGGTGAGCCTCGTCTGGTCTTGGCATCTATTTCGACGAGTTTGTTTGACTTCACGCAACAGAGGGACAGCTGGCGTCGGTGACTCCGTTGTCTTGGCGAGAAGTTGGACATGCCCAAAATCTGTTTGGTTGTGTATAGAGCGACAGCTGGTGGCGCTGTCCTCGCTGTCTTGCTGAGCAGCTCCCAGGACGTGTTACAGGATGGTAGAAAGAAGCCCCTGTTCCCTTTGCAATCTGATGATGATATGATTTTGTTGGACAGATCAGCAAGAGCTGTTCTTATTTTCCTTTTTGTTTGGGTTGTTTCGTTGTCCTACACAATCGTTATTGAATTGTCTTCATCAAGATTCTGTTTCCATAACTCATAAAATGATTCGTCAGCTACAACTGTGCCTCGTCTGGCTCGTGTGTTCTGGCAGGTGATGACTGCGTCGCGATGCAGCTTTGCAACACCAGTGCCGTGGAGGCATCGAGCATGCTTGGTGCCACTACAGGATGTTTCAACACGTTTCCGATACTTTCTGGTTCGTTGATCCATACATTTTATCTTGTTGCATCGACGCATGTGATTCCCAACACAAGACATTTCATGTGTGATACGTTCGTCTCGCATGGTTTCCATGTCTTGGAAGGCGCTGCTTGCCGCGCGCCACTGCGTTGTGACGCCAGTGCTGCTGTCGCGGAGAGAAAACAGTTCCGGAGCAATAGGTTTGAGCATTGACATTTGCATCTCATATCATTATCGATACTTTAACATCGTTATCTTCAACATACGTGTGAGCATTCGGGTTCGTGGGCTTCATCTTGTTCAGTATAACATAGTATAACATCGTGTAACCCCATATTCGTCTGACATGGTCGTGTTTCAAAGTCCGGTACTGTGGTTTTCACACCAAAAAAANATTCGGGTTCGTGGGCTTCATCTTGTTCAGTATAACATAGTATAACATCGTGTAACCCCATATTCGTCTGACATGGTCGTGTTTCAAAGTCCGGTACTGTGGTTTTCACACCAAAAAAAATGTCGTTGATGTTCATCTCCCCTGTCATCCGGTATCGTAGGTTATGACATGTTATGACCAATTCACATAGCCGGATGCTTTCCCCCTACAAAATTTCTTGCAACTATCAACGNAAAAAAATGTCGTTGATGTTCATCTCCCCTGTCATCCGGTATCGTAGGTTATGACATGTTATGACCAATTCACATAGCCGGATGCTTTCCCCCTACAAAATTTCTTGCAACTATCAACGTGGGGGAAAAACAACTCACCATGAGGCAAAACTGAAACGATGATCTACTTGCAGGCCTGTGGTATCCTGTGGTCATGTTTCCTCCAGCGGAAGAATACTTGGACGAAGCCCAGCTAGNTGTGGTATCCTGTGGTCATGTTTCCTCCAGCGGAAGAATACTTGGACGAAGCCCAGCTAGAAACTAGGAAACAACCATATGAAATAAACCAGGTATATAATATGTAATATATATATATACACTGTATGTAATATATGTTTAATATCCCCAGTTAGATAATTCATTACATTGGTATAAGAGAATTTGTTCAGGAAACCCCTATATTTGATGGGGGAGAACGTTGTTTCCCGTAGATTTACCCCTAAAACAATCCAATGATACACATAAATGGGTTTATTCACCACTTACAAAGTNTAAGAGAATTTGTTCAGGAAACCCCTATATTTGATGGGGGAGAACGTTGTTTCCCGTAGATTTACCCCTAAAACAATCCAATGATACACATAAATGGGTTTATTCACCACTTACAAAGTGGGATGCATTCCCAACTTCCTATCTTTAAAACATAGTGCCTCCATGATCCATCAATTTCCTGCTGGACCCTGAACCTCACACAATGGGCCAATGCTTCCATTTCTGGTTTGTCTGAGAAGTGGCTACCCAAAAAAAACCATGGTTTACCCTCTGATAAACTAACATAGCTATGGAGAATGGCCATTTATAGTGAGTTTTCCAATTAAACATGGTGATTTTCCGTAGTTATATTAACTTACCAGAGGGTATCACAAGTTTCCCTTCTAAAACATGGCCCATACGTGCAATTATCCCCCATGTCTAGACAAACCTTCAGTCTCTTTTTGCTGATCGTTAAACCAAATTCCCATGGATGATTTTAAAACCAAAAGAAAATATATAATTTTTGGTAGTTTTGGTTTCAAATCCAACCCCCTTAACATTAAGAAAAACCTACTGAATAGTACCAATTATGTGTTTAATCCCCTACAACACCATGGTTTCTGAGGGATGTTTGATACTTGGATGGAAAAAACACGTTTTCATAGCCCAGGGTAAACTAATTGTTCGATGTGGAAAAACCACCATTGCTTGATCGTTTTCGAAGGGGTTTTCCCGTGGGTTTTCCACATCTTTCTGCATCGGCCTTGAAGGCTCCAGACCTTCNGCCCAGGGTAAACTAATTGTTCGATGTGGAAAAACCACCATTGCTTGATCGTTTTCGAAGGGGTTTTCCCGTGGGTTTTCCACATCTTTCTGCATCGGCCTTGAAGGCTCCAGACCTTCGACTCGGCCATCTATGACCTAAGGGACGCTAGCTTGAAACCAACAACTATTAACTCCCCAAAGAAACAAATTGTCAAATGGAATCATAAATTATATGAAATATGTAAATATAAACATATANCATCTATGACCTAAGGGACGCTAGCTTGAAACCAACAACTATTAACTCCCCAAAGAAACAAATTGTCAAATGGAATCATAAATTATATGAAATATGTAAATATAAACATATATATATATGTCTGTATAAATATATAAATAAATATATATATATAATACATGTAAATGTGTATAAAAGTGTAAAAGTTTATATGATAGCATAGGTATATATATATACGTATATATAGATACATGTCATCGTATATGTGTACATTGGTGGGAAAATACGAGTACCTATGCTTTGAAACCACCAAAATTCTGAAACCTACAGGAAGATACATACTNTATATATATATACGTATATATAGATACATGTCATCGTATATGTGTACATTGGTGGGAAAATACGAGTACCTATGCTTTGAAACCACCAAAATTCTGAAACCTACAGGAAGATACATACTCACAAATAGTACAAATGCAATAGGTGCATGTACGGTGACACATCAGTGGCGCGAAGTGTGGTGGTAAAACATGTTTAATACATAACTCATCAAAAACCACGATTATTGGATGCATTAGATATACAATATATATATATATAAATACACAATATGTATATATATATATATATATATTACTTCGTCATCATGATACACAGATTTTTTGGTGCCTTGAGCGGAGGAGAAGACACCTGAATGGCTGCGGCAAACCTGATAGGCCGAAAAATTGAAATATCAACCATGCACTCTGTACCCTTCCGTTCACTGGGATATGAGGGGAAGATGAGGNGAATGGCTGCGGCAAACCTGATAGGCCGAAAAATTGAAATATCAACCATGCACTCTGTACCCTTCCGTTCACTGGGATATGAGGGGAAGATGAGGGGAATATATATATATATATATATACATATAGTTGCAATATAACCCCAGCCGAAACGAGGATGTCACCGTAAATTTTGAAGATTTCGCACCTGGATAGAAAATAATGAACATGAATGCAACATNCCAGCCGAAACGAGGATGTCACCGTAAATTTTGAAGATTTCGCACCTGGATAGAAAATAATGAACATGAATGCAACATTTTTTCACGACAAAAATGGGGAAAATGGTTCCCAACCATGATGGAATGGTTTTTTTTCCATGTTTCCCGATCATTTTCTTACAAAATGTTCATCGGGAACCGCTGATTTGACCATGTCCTGTCGACTTTTTTTGAGCGGATCTCCGACCGAGCTGCCCNACTGCAACTAGAAATCATAACCCATCCATGAGGGCAAATAAGAAGCATTTGCGGCATCAAACAAATTGAATCAGGATCAAAACACAAATATCCACAGCATCAAAAAACATATATATATAGTAAAACATACATATTGTATTCAACTGGAACCTCTCACTTTGCCCGATATTGCAGCCTATGTATATATATTATATTTCAATATATATTATTTCAAACTTTAGCCTCTTAACCTGTGGGCCTTGTGGACCATGGAGGGAACTATGGAAGGGACTATGGAAGAANCCGATATTGCAGCCTATGTATATATATTATATTTCAATATATATTATTTCAAACTTTAGCCTCTTAACCTGTGGGCCTTGTGGACCATGGAGGGAACTATGGAAGGGACTATGGAAGAAACCAGGGCAATAAGGATATCTTATAGAAGGTGATGTTAGAAACAATGCCAAGGGAAAATTAGCAAGCTTTTGAAGAAGTAAAGAAACAAAACAATGCACACAGCGAGGACACATCCAGATTCATCAATCTGGGTTTGCACTCAAAGTCGTGAAGTACTTGACCTAAATTGAATTTGTATTGTGGACCGGTGATGAATTCAGTTTTGCTAAAAACAAAAACTTGCCATGGATACTTTATACCTATCTGATCCACAGTCTATAGATATGAAATTCTGATTGTGAGATTGGGGTGAACTTATGTTTCGGTCTTTCTTTTGAAGACTAGTTAGGTAATCTTAGGTGCAAATAAAATTCTACTTAGGCGTCACTTCGCCTAAGTAGAATTCTATTTGCGCCTAATTGGACCATGTCTTCCAAATTCTAGTCTGGGGCTGTTGGAAGACATAATTCATAGTCATAGTCTACTTAGGCGCAAATAGAAATCTAGTCTGGGGCTGTTGGAAGACATAATCGATAATCTACTTAGGCGCAAATAGAATTTTGCTTAGGCGTCACAAACCGACGCCTAAGTAGAATTCTATTTGCGCTTAAGTAGATTATGCATTCCAAATTCTAGTCTGGGGCCGGCATTTGGGTGAAAGTATGGTTTGCTCTTTCTTCAAGATGGGAGACATACTCAGGCGACAGAAACAAACGCCGAAGTGGAATTCTATTTGCAGTTAATTGATTTTCTAGTGTGAGACTGGGCTAAATTCAGCTTTGATTACTTAACAACCTTGCCCCAAATACTTGAAACCTTGAATAAATACACAACCCGCTTACAGATAGTGGGTTTAATTTATGATGCTGCATTTGTTTGAGGGAAGATTCGGGCGGTTTAAGCGCAATTGGAGAAATACTTGGGTGGAAGGAACAGGCGCTGAAGTCGAATTCTATCAATATGTAATTTCAATTATTTGGAAGGCAGTCCATGTGTGTTTGGGCGCGCTGAGCTGGCTTCTGCAATGTGTTCAGGCTGCTGGGATTATGTGACTTCCCTTTTCAAAAAAAGAACAAAGGCAATGCTGGTTGTTGGCTGCATTCCCATTGCTGTCTTTTTCCCCACCAGTTCTGGACTGGATCAAAAATATGCAGTAGCGGTAGCAGTGCAACATCCAGGCTATATTGTTGGTATCTTGTCACTCTGGCAAGACTGTTGCTACTACCGTGCTACTACCCATACAAGAAACAAACTATATTGTATATAGCTGCCGATAATTTCTTGGACCATGATTTGATACTTGTCAGAATATATATATATATANAGCGCTAGCGGTGGGGTTCTTGAGTGTGATGATGGGTTACTTTCAGGTTGGGACTAATGCATCGGGAATGGCTCAACCTTGTCCGTGCCTTCCTACTCCCGGGATTCTTGGCACAGAGAACCAATTTACGTGACAATTTTCTTAGCGCAGAGGTCTCCAGAACGGTTCGGAACGGTTCTGCACACCTCCGGAACGGTTCGGAACGGTTCTNGGGATTCTTGGCACAGAGAACCAATTTACGTGACAATTTTCTTAGCGCAGAGGTCTCCAGAACGGTTCGGAACGGTTCTGCACACCTCCGGAACGGTTCGGAACGGTTCTGCAGACCTCCGGAACGGTTCGGAACGGTTCTGCAGACCTCAACTTTGCACGGAGATATTTCTCCACAGCTTCCAAACCCCCCCAAAAAAAGGTCAAGAGCAGTTCCTCCTGTTTCGCATTTTCAAGACCTTCCAAAGAGCCGCCCTGTGGCTCCAAGGGCCAAGGCTACAAGAGAAAGGAATCAGAAAAACGACAAAGGGAANTGGCAAGACTGTTGCTACTACCGTGCTACTACCCATACAAGAAACAAACTATATTGTATATAGCTGCCGATAATTTCTTGGACCATGATTTGATACTTGTCAGAATATATATATATATAGAGCGCTAGCGGTGGGGTTCTTGAGTGTGATGATGGGTTACTTTCAGGTTGGGACTAATGCATCGGGAATGGCTCAACCTTGTCCGTGCCTTCCTACTCCCGGGATTCTTGGCACAGAGAACCAATTTACGTGACAATTTTCTTAGCGCAGAGGTCTCCAGAACGGTTCGGAACGGTTCTGCACACCTCCGGAACGGTTCGGAACGGTTCTGCAGACCTCAACTTTGCACGGAGATATTTCTCCACAGCTTCCAAACCCCCCAAAAAAAAGGTCAAGAGCAGTTCCTCCTGTTTCGCATTTTCAAGACCTTCCAAAGAGCCGCCCTGTGGCTCCAAGGGCCAAGGCTACAAGAGAAAGGAATCAGAAAAACGACAAAGGGAANAAAAAAAGGTCAAGAGCAGTTCCTCCTGTTTCGCATTTTCAAGACCTTCCAAAGAGCCGCCCTGTGGCTCCAAGGGCCAAGGCTACAAGAGAAAGGAATCAGAAAAACGACAAAGGGAAGGGAACTTCTCCGCCTAAGTCTTTGAACAGGCAGTGCAAAGGCATGCTGAGCACAAGGGAGAAGGTGAAACTGGATGTAGACTACAGAAGGCTGGAAGTTTCTCAGCTGTTTGTTCATGGAAGGCGTGGCCCCTTTCAGAATCTTACCTGTCTTGAAAGCTGTTCTGTGGAATCTTTTCAAACAAAATCATACAACTGTGTAGTTTGTCTTGAAATGTATCCGTTTGAAAGTATCGCTTGTGTCGAATCATCATTGCTTATGGTACTAGTATTTGTTTATTTTTTAAAAATCCTATGTGTTAAAGTTAAATAATTATATAGTCAAAATATGCTATTATACAAGTTAAAATATGCTATTATATGGAGGTCTCCGGAACCGTTCCGAACCGTTCTGGGGTCTATAAGCTTTGAATCCGGAACCGTTCCGGAACCGTTCTAAATAGTTCTAAATAGTTCTGAGGTTTTGGAAGTATCCGGAACCGTTCCGAACCGTTCTGGGGAAATCTCCGGAACCGTTCCGAACCGTTCTGCAAACCCCAAATAATGGCTTATATGTTAACTTACTTTTATACTTGTATATAACTTGATAAAACCAAATATACACACTTGTAGCTTATAGCTACTTTGTAAAATACAACTCATAATCCATAACTCTTGACTATCAAACTTCAATAAATCAATAAGGTTAAGGAACTGTTTTAAAATTTCAACACATTGTTATAACTGTTAACTTACAACTTAGAGCTTCTAGTTCTGACTTGACACTAAAAACTGTGTAACTTATAACTTTGTAACCTTTTAACTTTGAACTTACAACTTATAACTAAAACTTAGAACCTTTAACTTGTAACATAACTTTGACTTTACTTCTCGATTTGACTTCAACTGTTTAACTTTATAAGTATATTTTTGATGTTTGCTTTACTTTACTTGCTTTGTATTTATGACTTATTTAAGACTGTTTGAGTTTTTAGATGAATTATATGTTCTTGTTTGTTCGTGTATGTTTAAAAGTTTGGAAGTATATCGACGGGGTTTGTTTGTATAAAACGCAACAATAAAGTTTAAGCGTTGTATTTGGATAAAATGACATATTTATAATGATTGTAATCTGTTACCGCAACAGTGCTACGGACCAATGCACAACAACGTAGCGACAGAAATACAGTAACACATCTTTGATCTGCTACAAATACGTAGGGGAACACAAATTAAATTCATTAGCATTCCGTTTGCAGTTGATAAATTTGTTTCACCATGTTTTACCTAAGTTTTACCGTGGTCTTCGCAGCACCGAAAACAATACTTAAAACCTGTGAATTTGCATTTGCAGTTCATCCATGCACATGAGCACACAGCCATACATACACTCATGAATGCACTAGTTAACCAATTTTACAGTATACAGGGTCACATCGTAATATTGTTTATATGATTTTTTTTCTAGTTGGAGCTTGCGCACATGCATTCTTTGGTGTTCTCCTTTTTGAAGAAATATGGGGCCCCGAATTACACAGATGTTGTATATTGTTGTATACTTTCCAACTTACGGACCNTTGCGCACATGCATTCTTTGGTGTTCTCCTTTTTGAAGAAATATGGGGCCCCGAATTACACAGATGTTGTATATTGTTGTATACTTTCCAACTTACGGACCACTATTTTCAAATACGAAGTTTGTATGTAACATCTAACTTGATGTTGAAAGGTTTTTTTGTCCAAGAACTTGGAGCAATGCGTTTTTCTTTCAAAGTGGTGGGTTTCTTCATTGGGTGACANTAAATTTGTTTCACCATGTTTTACCTAAGTTTTACCGTGGTCTTCGCAGCACCGAAAACAATACTTAAAACCTGTGAATTTGCATTTGCAGTTCATCCATGCACATGAGCACACAGCCACACATACACTCATGAATGCACTAGTTAACCAATTTTACAGTATACAGGGTCACATCGTAATATTGTTTATATGAGTTTTTTTCTAGTTGGAGCTTGCGCACATGCATTCTTTGGTGTTCTCCTTTTTGAAGAAATATGGGGCCCCGAATTACACAGATGTTGTATATTGTTGTATACTTTCCAACTTACGGTTCAATATTTTCAAATACGAAGTTTGTATGTAACATCTAACTTGATGTTGAAAGGTTTTTTTGTCCAAGAACTTGGAGCAATGCGTTTTTCTTTCAACGTGGTGGGTTTCTTCATTGGGTGACATTTTTAGTGGAAACACCCCTTATTTCCATGGATTGCTACATAGTTCTTTCCATAGTTCTTTCCCTGGACATATGAAATCAACAGGAATCCAAANTTAGTGGAAACACCCCTTATTTCCATGGATTGCTACATAGTTCTTTCCATAGTTCTTTCCCTGGACATATGAAATCAACAGGAATCCAAATTTAAGAGACTAAGGTTTGAAATAAAAAATATATATATACATAATATTGGGTTCGAACCCTATAAATCGTATGGTACTTGCAGCAATTCTGGTGATGATGGTGATGTTGATTCTGTTGATGAGAATGAACAGTTTTAAGCCTGAACAGGTTTTTACGCACCACAAACCTTCCTGAGCCCTACACAAAGAAATTTATGTTTCCTGAAGGATCCTTGTCCCCAAACCTGTTCCAACCATTTCCAACCCACGAACCCAAATGCACATCACGTAAAACATTTTTTAAAGGAAATAGTATAACATTTTTGGAACCATACCATTGTAGACTGTACTAGTAGTGTGGGAAGTGGGGGAGTGCCAGGCCAGGTCTGGAGTGTCAAGTGCAGGGTGTCGAGAGTGGAGTGTAATTTGTAGAGTGTAGAGTGTAGAGAGTGGTGTAGGGTGTAGAGTGCGCATGTGCAGTGTGGAGTGTAAAGCGTCGATGCAGAGTGCGCAGTGAGGAGTGTAGGGTGTGGAGCGTGACAAAAATATAGTGAAGAGCGTGGAGTATAGACTATAAAGTGTGGAGACAAGAGTGTGGAGTGTAAAGTGTAGAGTATGAAGTGTTGAGTGCAGTGTGTCGAGTTTAAAGTAAAGAGTGCGGAGTAGAGTTTGAAGTGAGTGGGAGTGGGGGGCAAAGTCTGGAGTATGGAATGTAAAGTGTAACAGTGTGTAGAGTGTGGAGTGTGGACTCTAGAGTGTGGATTGTGGAGTGTTTACCAGAACGAGCATAACAAGTCATCCGCGCTTGGCCACGAGCATGGGAACAACTCCAAGTCCGAAGATGACGACCAGAACAACTGCGGCTATCAACGGGGGCGCTGCGTCCATGGTGCAGCGACCGTCGCTTTGAATGAACAATGAAGCCAACCGACTAACGTCGATTGGCTTGCGAGTTTCGTTTCTTCGCCAACTGTGTGAACAATCGACCAACGTTTCGATTCCATCAGTTGGGATGTGAATCATGTGCCATTCTTCAGGGCACATAAGAAAAATTGGAAGCACGAAAGAGTTTTGCTGATCCAAATTGTCATGTGCCACCTTGATACCTTGGAAATCTCTGACAAAACAACCCAAAGATTTCAGCGCTCAAGATGCTGCGATTCGGATCATTTCAGGACATCACGGCGCATTGCGACATGGAAAAACAACAAAACAATGCCCTAAATGACCTTACATGCGTGGTATATAGACCATCCTAAATCGTATGTTTATATATGTAGCGTTGGCTTTGCCACATTAAACCATGATAGCATATGAACGGAATATGAATGGGGATATATAATCGGGATCTGGGAAATCATCGAAGTATTGCTGCTTCTGGGGTGTTTTCCAGCCGGCTTTGGAGCTGATTATCGGAGGGTAAGCCAACTATTGGACATGGGTCAAAGGCATCAAGAGGACTTCCGGGTCAATTCTCGCAAAGGCTTTAGATAGAGCTGGACCATTTCAACATATTTCAACACCACGCGGTGGCTGCAACAATGTGGTGGCCCTCAGTTAATTATGTTTGTAGGAATTTGCAGGATTAATTGTACCCCTTTACCCAAAGAAAACATCAATCAACTTAGCTATTAGGCACCACCAACCGACACCCGCGCATGGACTGACACCGCGGAGGGCCTAGGCTCCCAGACACTTCCACCAACTGCCTCTATCCGTTTTTGCTCGATAGGACAACTGGCCTTCAGCATGAAGCGACTGTTTCAGACGCGAAACATTTTGTGGGGACCCGGAAGAGCCGATAAATGATGTGATGTGCTCACGACAAGTTTCCAACCCCCAACAATGTCGTTGAAGTTGAAGTTCATTCTCCAAACAGTGTGTCCACACTGAGGGGATCTTACGGTAGGTGTAAAGCCCGGTGCTTGTTGGCGGCGTTTTACCTCTGAATTTCCGCGCGAAATGGCTATTGTGATATGTCAAAATGCATTTCGACTGTGCAGGCTCGCACAAACTGTGGTCCCCGGTCTTGGGCCCCGGTATTTTTACGGTAAATTTCCGCATAAAGTGGCTCTTGGGAAATGTCCAAGTGCATTTCGATTGCGAAGACTCGCGCAAAGTGTGGGTCCTGGTCTTGCCATCGGTCCTCCTCCTCAACATCATCATCCGCAACATCCATCATCTTCCTCCTCCTCAACATCATCGCCCTCAACATCATCATCTTCCTCCTCCTCCTCAACGTCACCATTCTCAACATCATCATCTTCCTCCCCCNAACATCATCATCCGCAACATCCATCATCTTCCTCCTCCTCAACATCATCGCCCTCAACATCATCATCTTCCTCCTCCTCCTCAACGTCACCATTCTCAACATCATCATCTTCCTCCCCCGTGGCATCATCATCCTCAACATCATCAACCTCCACCTTATCATCCTCCACTACTTCATCATCTTCCGCACTCATCCCCATCCTCCTCAACATCATCATCTTCAACATCATCGTCCGCTACNATCATCAACCTCCACCTTATCATCCTCCACTACTTCATCATCTTCCGCACTCATCCCCATCCTCCTCAACATCATCATCTTCAACATCATCGTCCGCTACATTATCACCCTCATCAAAACAATGATCATCACCATCGTCATCATCATCATCAACATCATCATCATCACCATCATCATCATCATAATCATCATCGTCGCCAACAGCATTATCATATATTATCGCCCCACTCCCCCACACTGTTTGGGGTCTCTTGCCCGGATATTTTCTTGGGNATCATCATCACCATCATCATCATCATAATCATCATCGTCGCCAACAGCATTATCATATATTATCGCCCCACTCCCCCACACTGTTTGGGGTCTCTTGCCCGGATATTTTCTTGGGGTACCTAGTGTGATTGTTGGGATTTACTCACTGCAGTTTCCTAAAGTCCAGGTCTGATGGGAGGCGCTTGTCATATTGTTTCGAACCCGTCAAACAACAATACAATGATCAAGGCGATAACTGACATGCATGGTTGCAATTGTATATCCACATCATGCAAACACATACAGGCTTCTCAAAGAAACCTGGGGAAAGGTCATGATTGAACCTTTGCAGAGACACAAAAGCGAGCCCAGAGAACTTTTCAGCAAATGCAATGACATGAAGGATGCAATGCAAAAAACTAAAGATGACAATACTGGTTCATAAAGAAAGCCTCAATGTTGGAGATGAGTCCCAATCAGTGAACCTCTTAATGCTCCCCCCTCACTCAGCCCCACATGACGACAGCAAGCCTTGTCCCACCTATATCCCCATTATGTATCAAATCATATCATATGCCCTATATCCCCACTGCAATCCCATCCCCGTAATATAAACCACCTCCATTTTTTGGTTCCGAATATTTGATCTCATTGCCTTCTGAACCATGGTTTCTGCAGGGTGTTTTTTTATTTTGTGAGGATGGGATTTTTGCCTAATAAAATCACCATTATATCCTCATTATATCCATTTATGGATGGTTCATGTCCTATTGCTGTGTGTTAAAAGATAATAGGCAACATTTAACAGTTGATAACTAATCCCATGATATGCCCATTATATTCCCATTAAATCCAAGTTCATCGAGGCAAATGCAGCNCGTAACTTGACAACCGTCGATGGCCTTGTGATCTCTTGATAGCCAAGTTAGAGATTCCGCCTGCAAGCCCAGGACCAACACCAGATGTTGGATTCCTTTAAGCCCATTACTCAAAGGTAGGAAATGAAAAACCAACATAGATGTCAAAAAACAATCATGTGCAAATTATTTTTCTACGGACGCTATCGTTTTTTCTGCATCTATGTAAACGTTTACCGCAGGGTATTCTAAATCATCATTTGTATAAATATATATATATATATATACATATACCAGGTAGTGCCCGGGACGCACCTTGCGGAAATTTCAAAAATAGAACACGGCTATAGGAACCAGTTTGCTTATAGGAACTGTTGGTGAGCTGGAAAGACGTGAATTGAACTGGATGAATTGAAGAAAATGAATGCAATGAATGAAGTGAATGACTGGATGACTGGACGACAAAATGAATGAACAAAAACATGAATAAATTGATGAAAATAAAAAATGAAATGGAACGGAATGAAACGAAATGAAAATGAAAGCGAAATGAAAATGAAAACGAAATGAAAATGAATGGAGGAACTGAACGAAAGAATGAGTGAATGAATGAATNGAAAATAAAAAATGAAATGGAACGGAATGAAACGAAATGAAAATGAAAGCGAAATGAAAATGAAAACGAAATGAAAATGAATGGAGGAACTGAACGAAAGAATGAGTGAATGAATGAATGAATGAATAAATGAAAGGATGAATGAGTGAAGGATGAATGAGTGAATGAATGAAGGAATAAATGAATGAATGAATGAATGAGTGAGTAAGTGAATGAGTGAGTGAATGAATGAATGACTGATTGAACGAATGAAAAGAAATATTAAAAGGAAAAAATGAATGATCGAAATGCATGAAATGAAAAAACTTGTCATCAATAAATGAATGAATGACTTATTGAATGAACCAACGAGTAAATGAATGAATGACGGAAGGAATGACGGAATGAATCAATAAATGAATGAATAAATGAATGAATGAATGAGTGAATGAATGAATGAATGAATAAATGAAAGGATGAATGAATGAATGAACGAAAGAATGAATAAAAGAATGACTGAATGAATGAATGAATGGAAAATTGACATGAAATGACATGAGACAACAAGATAATGAATCAGTGAACCAACGAACAAATGGGATGAAATCAAAAAAATGAAAAACATGAATGAATGAAGGAAGGGATGAAGGAATGAATGAACAGATAAATGAATGAATGAATGAATGAACGAACAAATNAAAAACATGAATGAATGAAGGAAGGGATGAAGGAATGAATGAACAGATAAATGAATGAATGAATGAATGAACGAACAAATGAATGAATGAAATGAATGAAACAAATGAAAAATTGAAAGAATGAGAAAAATGAATGAATGGAGGAAAGAAAAAAATGAGTTACTGACTGAAGGAATGACTGACTGACTGACTGAATGAAAGAATGAATGAATGAATGAATGAAGAAGTGAAGGAATGAAGGAATGAAGGAATGAAGCAATGAAGGAAGGGAGGAAGGAAGGAATGAGTGATTGAGTGAATGAGGTATGAGTAAATGAGTGAAAAAATGAAGGAATGAAGGAATGAAGGAATGAAGAAATGAATGAAATGAAAGAAATGAATGAAATGAAAGAAATGAATGAAATGAATGAAATGAATGGAATGAATGGAATGAATGGAATGAATGGAATGAATGGAATGCATGGAATGAATGAAATGAATGAACTGAATGAAATGAATGAAATGAATGAAATGAAATTNAATGGAATGCATGGAATGAATGAAATGAATGAACTGAATGAAATGAATGAAATGAATGAAATGAAATTACATGAAATGAAATGAAATGAATGAAGGAATGATTGATTGAATGAATGAAATGAAAAAATGAATGAATGAATGAATGAATGAATGAATGAATGAATGGAATGAATGGAATGAATCGAATGCATGGAATGAATGGAATGAATGGAATGAATGGAATGCATGGAATGAATGACATGAATGAGCTGAATGAACTGAATGAAATGAATGAAATGAATGAAATGAAATTACATGAAATGAAATGAAATGAATGAATGAATGAATGATTGAATGAATGAATGAAAGNGAAATGAATGAAATGAATGGAATGAATGGAATGAATGGAATGAATGGAATGAATGGAATGCATGGAATGAATGAAATGAATGAACTGAATGAAATGAATGAAATGAATGAAATGAAATTACATGAAATGAAATGAAATGAAATGAAATGAATGAATGAATGAATGATTGAATGAATGAAAGAATGAATGAATGAATGGAATGAATGGAATGACTCGAATGCATGGAATGAATGGAATGAATGGAATGAATGGAATGCATGGAATGAATGAAATGAATGAACTGAATGAACTGAATGAAATGAATGAAATGAAATTACATGAAATGAAATGAAATGAATGAATGAATGATTGAATGAATGAATGAAAGAATGAATGAATGGAATGAATGGAATGAATCGAATGCATGGAATGAATGGAATGAATGGAATGAATGAATCATCATCATCAAGAAGTTGGGAAGTGTAACAGTTGGGAACGCGTGAGCTCGCGTTTGCGGGAACTATATGATAGAAAACGGAACAGAAGAATGGCTTGCAGCCGCAAGAACTGGCTCCTGCGAAATGGAGAGCCAGAAAGTTGAGCGCACAGCAGTGCAGCGCTGCATCGCAGAGTGGCGAAGCAACCGCGTGAGTTGCGTCACTCCGTCGGCGCGGGAACAGAGACCCTACTTCGGCGACCACGGTAGCCACTTTACCGGACAAAAACGCAGGTTTTCGCGCCCGAGAGTCTTTTCAAGCCTGAATTCACGCGTTCCCGAACTGTTACACTTCCCAACTATTTGGTGATGATGTGGTTAACATGATGATCTGGTGGTTATGATGGTGAGAACGCTGGCCATGACAATCGTCCGTAACTCGGAAGTTTTCTAACTAAACTTCCTTTGATAATAGTTGTATCATCATGATTGATTAATATAATGTTAGTATTAGTAGTATATGATTGTAAATCACTAATGGTTGCATATAATATCATATAGCAACACATTCTCAAGTAAGGCTCAGGTGTTGTTCGCAACAAATGCACTAACCTCAGGTGGGGCTGATCTCCCCAACCATTTCACCAGAACTCTCATTCGCTGAGGCTAGCCTCGCTGCCACAATCAACGAAAGCAGATCTATTCATTCAACCTGCACACTATAGGATGGAAAAAAAGTAGTTTTGCGAAACACATGGACCAATGATCATATCATATAAACCTCCTAGCCTTCCAGCTATGTTCCATGGCATTGCTTGGTTAAATCATTGACCCAACTCCCTGCGCAACAGTTCCCTGCTCCAGCCTTGACAGCACCAGAGTTTGGAGCCTCCAATGGCGAACGGTTTTATGGCAGAATGGGAGAATCATGGGATAATCATGGGTTATGGTGATAGTTTTCGATGATTTTCTATACATACAGGGATAATGAGATATAATACTTAAGTTACTTGTTTGTCTACAATATTAGATATAATCCATTATATATATATATNAATCATGGGTTATGGTGATAGTTTTCGATGATTTTCTATACATACAGGGATAATGAGATATAATACTTAAGTTACTTGTTTGTCTACAATATTAGATATAATCCATTATATATATATATCATAAATTTGGGACGTATGCGGGGTACAATCCAGCAGCAAACATGACCACGGTGATAGGCTCCACAAGTTGGGTTATTTGTTTTAGCAACCCCCTGAATTACCAAANTATATATATATATCATAAATTTGGGACGTATGCGGGGTACAATCCAGCAGCAAACATGACCACGGTGATAGGCTCCACAAGTTGGGTTATTTGTTTTAGCAACCCCCTGAATTACCAAAGGGAATATGCCCCTATAGCTATGCTTATAATATATATATATATATGTGGAAACAGTGACACAATCAACCCCATTATGACCCCCATAGTTAGCTAAGTTGGTTCAGTTCACCCCAACTTCACTTGGGTTTATGGTAGTAGATATATCTATACTTAACGGGGCTTAGAAAACAACTTATATTATGACTGGAGAGGCACCACCTTGAATCATCATAAATCAATTCTCAGGCTTAGACCCAGGATACGCTCAGATTTGGATTCTCAGATTTGGAATGGCTCAACACTCGAACCTCCACCAATGGATGGAAATATGATGCTTTCAACAAGAAACACAGGTCCATTGGTACCCTCCATCGTTGATGGTCAAGTCACCCATCTATAATATTAACGGTATAAACCCTTCATGTTTCTCCAGATTAAATGGGTCAAACCATGTTAAACATGGAAACATGATGGTTAAACGCCCTACAACTGTATGATGCTTAAACCCTATAATGTGGTTAAAACAATGCAATAAACCAGCCATGACTGGGAATGGTTTATCTATAGCACCAACCAAAAAATGCTTTTCTTTTTCTGGGGGATGGTGCGTTTATGCATTGATCATTGGGAATTTACCCACCAAAAACTTTGGGAATTTACCCAATGGATGGTGCCTTTCTCATGCCGGGATGACCGAGCATTTTTATTGGATCAAACCTGGTCATCTGGATCCATCATGGCACCATCCAGTGGGGATTTCACCACCAAGAAACGAACCAGCTGTAACCAGGGCACNTTCTCATGCCGGGATGACCGAGCATTTTTATTGGATCAAACCTGGTCATCTGGATCCATCATGGCACCATCCAGTGGGGATTTCACCACCAAGAAACGAACCAGCTGTAACCAGGGCACTCGAACTGTCATTTCAGCAGTTTGAAATAAATCCTGAACTTTTTCGTTCAATGAAATAGAGGTGTTGGTGAAAATCGGCATGCCCCGTTCTAGGATTATGAAATAAATAATCGATTAATCNTTTTTCGTTCAATGAAATAGAGGTGTTGGTGAAAATCGGCATGCCCCGTTCTAGGATTATGAAATAAATAATCGATTAATCTCCACTGTTTTTCAAGGATAGTTTGTCATCCCCGAACTAATCCTCAATCAACCATGACTATCAGTTTACACTATTTTACCCCATAATATTGCTGGTTAACCCCCTATAAATATTCTCAATTTGTTGGATGTCCTGAGGATATATATATANCTAATCCTCAATCAACCATGACTATCAGTTTACACTATTTTACCCCATAATATTGCTGGTTAACCCCCTATAAATATTCTCAATTTGTTGGATGTCCTGAGGATATATATATATATACATGAACCATTATGAACCTATATATCCGGACTCTCAAAAATCTCAGGATGTAGGATCTGTAGATAGGATATATGTCATGGTGAAATCCCCATGAAAATCATCAACCAACAGGGGTAACAAGCAGCCCATTGACGCCTCCAAGGTGACGAGTGCGGCTCTGCAGTCGCCCAAGTTGGCGNTAGATAGGATATATGTCATGGTGAAATCCCCATGAAAATCATCAACCAACAGGGGTAACAAGCAGCCCATTGACGCCTCCAAGGTGACGAGTGCGGCTCTGCAGTCGCCCAAGTTGGCGCACCAAACACGGCCTGCGGTGCCGTGTTCGCGAAGCGTTTTGTGTTGCGGATTTAACATGGGGAAATCATAGAGAAATCATGGAGATATTTCATAATGATGTATGAAAATATAGTTAGATACCTGGATATTCATTGGTTACAATTTTCTTTCCAGGGCAGATTTTTGTTTGATTTCTGTCCATTTTCTGTAGATTTGTGCATTTCAAAATAAAAATTACCATTTCAACAAAAACACTTACCACTTCATGTTTTCATTTTTTGAGTCATGATGAATCTGCCCGGGTATTTCCTCCCTTTTCCCGGGTATGTCCGCCCTTTTCCCGGGAATTTCCGCCCAGAAAAATCGACACATTTTTACGCAAAGTAGAGTAATATCAGCCCAAAAGGTACGAAATCCAAAATTGACCACAGTAGTCAAAAAATGACCATTTCCAGCTCCTTTACAAGAAATCCGCCCTAATGGCAGAAATCTTGCAAACGGACAATTATTTGTGTCCTTTCGAAGATCCAGGTATATGATAGTTATATATGAGATATAATGATATATAATGTATGTATATATGGGAATATGTCATAATATTCCAAAATCATGGATATATATATATATACATAATGGGAACATAATAGTTAGATATATGATAGTTGGATATTTCATAATGGAGATATAATAATGATATGATCTATAATGGGAAGATATGGAAAAACATATCACAGTGCAATGATGCTGGAAAAGACTGATCAACTCACATCAAATAACTATAGATATATAATGCAGAAAATATAATGGGAAAGTAATCCATGAATAATAGTTAGTGGTAATTAGCCAACAATCGTGCTATTTTTTTGCAGTTTGATATTTAACAATCGCCAGAAACAAATAGAACAGTGTAAAGTAGTGAAACATCCGTTGCAAGAATAATATGGAAACACATGTTAGATCATGTTGGACTTATATGCTACAAGAAAGGTTTTTGTCTTGTGATGTTGTTTTCTTTTCCTGCGAAATCTGTTCAATAGATTGCCCGCGCAGATTCACCAGCAAAATTGGGTCTGGACATAAGGTACCCCTATGGTTAATGATCAGTTTCCTCATCAAAGTTGCCACAACATGATCCATGAAAAAAATACCCCTATCCAATCCCATGAACTAAATACTGGTTGCATCGTGTATATTCCTATGATGGGTTTTAATATGTTTTAATGGTCCGGAATAAGCCAGTATACATTTTACCCGTATGTCATAACCAATCAACAGTGATATTTTGAATGGATCAACTTTGGTGGAAGAATCCACCCACCAAACCTCCAGCAATGGTGCAGCTGTTGACACACCTTAGGTGGCGGAGCAGCGCTTTGGAACTGGCGGCCCGTTTTACCCACATTATTACAATTTGGCCTTATATGTCTTAAATTGAACTATCCTCTTAAAAGGCTACGACGCTATAGGTTCTTCCTTTTACTTGGATTCACTTTTTTAAAGGGACCATAGAAAAAACCGGACCTAATTATTCCCGTTAGATTCTTGAAATATCTTGAAATNCCTCTTAAAAGGCTACGACGCTATAGGTTCTTCCTTTTACTTGGATTCACTTTTTTAAAGGGACCATAGAAAAAACCGGACCTAATTATTCCCGTTAGATTCTTGAAATATCTTGAAATATCTTGAAATTATGACGGAAATTGCAATCGGAAGATTGAACAAAACAGAAGTTGTTTCAGCAAATCCAGGTTTACCCACCCTGAAATATTTGGCTGCTTATCTGCACTAANTCTTGAAATATCTTGAAATTATGACGGAAATTGCAATCGGAAGATTGAACAAAACAGAAGTTGTTTCAGCAAATCCAGGTTTACCCACCCTGAAATATTTGGCTGCTTATCTGCACTAAAAACAAAGGAGTGCTTGGCATGCTTTCATATGCTTTCTACATTTTGGTACCAGTAGGCCT
The DNA here is from genome assembly GCA_003297005.1 of Symbiodinium sp. clade A Y106. NCBI lineage: Eukaryota > Dinophyceae > Suessiales > Symbiodiniaceae > Symbiodinium > Symbiodinium sp. clade A. The sequence continues at coordinate 11,928 of BGNK01003044.1, read as the reverse complement.
CAATCATCTCAATCCCTTCAAAATTTAGAATCATTGAGATGATTGAGACCTACCTAAACCTTTCTTGGTACATGATGTCTTGAAATTTGGTTCACACATGTGCACAGCGCCGATCTAAAATGATCTGAATATCCTCCATCTGGCGCGAATGCCGCCGCTACGCCGTGTGTTCCAAATCACTTGGACGCCCCTTCGAATCAGAAGTGACGAAATATCTTGTCTGAAAATAGGGGATAGCATTCCANCGTGTGTTCCAAATCACTTGGACGCCCCTTCGAATCAGAAGTGACGAAATATCTTGTCTGAAAATAGGGGATAGCATTCCATCATATTCCATCATACCTCCCTTTGTTGGTCATTGTTTTCCAAGAAGTGACATAACATGACCATGGAAAAATGGGCTCAATCCTCAATTTTGAGAGACGCTATTGCCAAAAAACACCAATNCCAAGAAGTGACATAACATGACCATGGAAAAATGGGCTCAATCCTCAATTTTGAGAGACGCTATTGCCAAAAAACACCAATGTTTTAAGAATAAATCCCAGTTCTTTCATGATTCAACATGTCAGTCTTTCGGACACAACCTGTCATGTGTTCGATGCGCCGAGTGCGGTGACGTGCCGGCAGTGGCGTGCTCTTTCTTCAGTTTGTCCTCCATTTCAGCCATGGCTTCCATATAGGCCTGGCGTTCGACGGCATCGACGATTCCATTCAATCCAAGGTGATTCGCTATCATATCTGTAATGGAAATAACAGTAAAAAAACATATCATCTATCATCTACAATCTCTGCTTGACTCTGCATAAATCATATTATCACATTATCATCCAACAATATCAAACATCTCACTAATAAAGATCATACTATCATGCAACTATCATGTACATTCATGAATCATTCCCAATCATGACATGCCACAATCTCTGATTATCAACGATTCACCCGTGCACCGAGAAACGCCCCTTCCCCACCTGGCCGATAGGGAGACCTTCCTGACAGGAAACCATCCCTCCCAACAGACACCGCCACGAATGTGGGAGGACGACTACTTTTCTCTTGGGGAAAAGTCTATTCTCAAGTTCTATGTTGGGGGGACACTATGTATAATATTTATAGTTATAATTACAGTTATTTGTTCGGACAATACATGACAAATATATAAATAACAAACACANGTCTATTCTCAAGTTCTATGTTGGGGGGACACTATGTATAATATTTATAGTTATAATTACAGTTATTTGTTCGGACAATACATGACAAATATATAAATAACAAACACATATATATATATGATATACATAAAGCAACAAATTATCATTATTTTTAATAACGATAAATAGTAATATTATAAACATATATATATATATATTGTATGTAAGCTACTGGACGATTTTGGCTGCACAGAAACTCAGGCAACTCCTCCCTGTGACAGAAACCAAACTGTCCGTGTCATGCGTCAATCTTTTGAAGCCTCAANTGGACGATTTTGGCTGCACAGAAACTCAGGCAACTCCTCCCTGTGACAGAAACCAAACTGTCCGTGTCATGCGTCAATCTTTTGAAGCCTCAAGCGTCTGAGTTCTATATCCAAAAAAAACATTCAGGACTTGAAAGCCCGCTCAAGTAAGCAGTTTTTTCCATTTTGCAGCTCTCAACCTTATTTCATCAATCTTCACATGAATCTTTTCAGCCCCAAACAAAAACAAATNAAAAAAACATTCAGGACTTGAAAGCCCGCTCAAGTAAGCAGTTTTTTCCATTTTGCAGCTCTCAACCTTATTTCATCAATCTTCACATGAATCTTTTCAGCCCCAAACAAAAACAAATTCGGGCCTTGATCCGCCTTCCAACGGCACCCGGAAGCAGTTTCGCGACCTCGGCTAGAGAAAACTAGACTCCCGGGTATCTGGGCAAACTATGATAATTCCTATCAGCCACTAGGGCAAAAGCAGGGGCAGCCATACTTTGACTGGGGTGTGCCAGTGTGCCACTTCCAATTGGAATTACAGCATGAATTCTCACCAAATATGGTTAAACATATATTTCGAAGACTCTCCAGTGACTTATCCAGGATCCAAACATAATCCAAAAACGTCTCAGTGTCTCATAATTTCTCCAAATTACTGATAATAATTCACTAACCTGAAACTTGCGGCCATTTTGGGGTGATTCCTCTTATTAACTTAACCATGATTCCAGGGCTCGGGAGAACAGTGAGGTCGTTATAATTTGCCCAGATATAGTATANATATAGTATATACATACAACATATCCTTCCCATATGGATGTTTTTTTCATGGAAAACCCATCAACAAAAATGAATAATTAACTAGGGCTACCCCAGATATATGATATATATATATATATATATGGTTGGTTACCGGTTGGTTTAATCCCTAAAAATCTCCCTATTGATCAGCAGTAATCACCCATAATTTCTCGATATTTTCCGTGGCTTTTATCCGTGAAGGCNATATATATATATATGGTTGGTTACCGGTTGGTTTAATCCCTAAAAATCTCCCTATTGATCAGCAGTAATCACCCATAATTTCTCGATATTTTCCGTGGCTTTTATCCGTGAAGGCACCAGGTCGGAGGCGGAATCGGTGTCGTGACCGTCCAAGACGCCCACCTGCAGATGATCTCCCGAGGAGATTCTCGGTGATATTCATAGGATCTATAGGACTTATATATGTTTTATTTTGGGGATATCCTAGATATTTTTGGGATATTTTTGGAAATTATTCTAGGACCTAAATATGAATATTTGTTGGATGTCCTGAGGATATATATATATATNATATATATATATGAATCTATATATCCGGAATCTCAAATATCTCAGGATGTAGGATATATAGATAGGATATATGTCAGGAGAATAGATAATTCATATAGAGACAATCCTAATATCAAACCTATTGTTAGATATAGTTATTGTTGGTACTATCTCATTGTTTGTACCAGACTAATTCTGATATGGGATCTGTTTGTATGACCTGATATAATTATCCTATATCAGATATTTCAGGATTAGCAATTACAAACAATACATATTAAGTATATATCAGGATGATTATTGATGAAGAGATATGTGACATCTGAAAATTCTGATGTATAATATGCAAACATAGGCACATTTATACTGTTTTTTTNTTTTTTTAAAGCACACCAAAAGATCTAAATAAACACATTCCTAATAATTCCAAGATGGATTTTCTTCCAACACCCCACAATAATCCCTGGTTGGTGGTTTCAACCCCTCTTAAAAATATTAGTCAATGGAAAGGATTATCCCATATATTATGGAAAATAAAAAATGTTCCGAACCACCAACCAGATCCGTAAGATAGAATAGTACTATATATAATATAATTCCAAGTAGTTTCTCCGGCGAAGCAGTTTCTCTGTGTCAAGAGGCGGTGTGAAACGGGAAGGACTCGTTGAGAGTGTCCTGAGACGCCATACAACGATCCTGCGCGGGAAAGCGAAAGATGCGAAAGCGAAAGGCAGGGGAGGAAGAGCTGGGCCAAGANGCCATACAACGATCCTGCGCGGGAAAGCGAAAGATGCGAAAGCGAAAGGCAGGGGAGGAAGAGCTGGGCCAAGAAAAGTATGCTAAATGCAAACAGAAATGAGAAACATTATATGATACCTCTGTATATATATATAATACAATATAATTATACTCACTAATAATCATATATATATCCATCCGTATATATATATACACACGGAATGTACAATTGTATACAATTGTAGTTATTTTATGTGTAGGATTATACTATGTGTACAGGTATGTTCATTCAAACAATATATAGATATAAACACATGGTGNCGAGTAAATCGTGCACTTGCTCCGTCTCCACCAAATCACCTTACCCAACATGGCAAGTAAAACTGCAAGCAACATGACGCTCATTGCCATCCGATTCAAGATTTGGTTGCCAAAAAAAAACTGCCCTGTTGCCATCCAACCTCTAGTCCATGGCAACTTGAAGAGTTATTCTGATTGGTGGTTTACCTACCCCTCTGAAAAAAATGAGTTCGTCAGTTGGGANAAAAAAAACTGCCCTGTTGCCATCCAACCTCTAGTCCATGGCAACTTGAAGAGTTATTCTGATTGGTGGTTTACCTACCCCTCTGAAAAAAATGAGTTCGTCAGTTGGGATGATGACATTCCCAACTGAATGGAAAGTCATAAAATTCATGTTCCCAACCACCAACCAGATTATATACTATTAGCCCATATATACCCTCTGGTAANATGGAAAGTCATAAAATTCATGTTCCCAACCACCAACCAGATTATATACTATTAGCCCATATATACCCTCTGGTAAGCGTTAACAAAAATCTATGGAAAATCACCATGCTATTAATAGGAAAATCAACTATAACATGGCTATTTTCAATAGCTTTTTGTATGTTTACCAGAGGGTAACATCACTTCACTTCGTCTCTAGGCTCTCCCGGCTTCGATGGANTCACCATGCTATTAATAGGAAAATCAACTATAACATGGCTATTTTCAATAGCTTTTTGTATGTTTACCAGAGGGTAACATCACTTCACTTCGTCTCTAGGCTCTCCCGGCTTCGATGGACCATCTCGGAGCTTTGTGCTTGCCCTGGCACGCACAACAGGGCATAGAACAACTTATTTTTTACGGCGAAGGTTCACTGGATATGGTTTGTTTGCTGGCTTGTTTCCTGGTTTGTTTACC